>CAVMGG010000085.1:0-171628 GCA_963680895.1 Fragum sueziense
TTGGAGAAAACATGAAGAGGCAAAAGAAGAAAAGTATTTACTCTAGGGCTTTCTAAATGATTTCCATGGAAAAATAAACCATTTTGTATTTGCAATGATTTTGTTTTGTTTTCATCTCTTGAATTGATCAAGATTGTTGTGTTGAAAATGGAAAGAAAGCTTCAAATTCTTGAGAATTTTCAGAGATGTCCCATAAACCAACACAAAGTTAGAAGTCCAAATTTGAATGTCATTCCTTATGCTAAGACATAGATGGAAAAGGAGAACATGTTGTTAGAGCCTTTTCTCATGCTGTTATATAAACCATCCACTAACAGACACCAAATGTTTAAGCAGGTCTTGTTTGGAAAAGAGTAAAAATGGATATCATCCGTCTGGATCTGCATATTTATACAAATAAAGTGCATCACCTTATTGACTGCAAAATTATTGTCTAGGGAGTTTGCATCATAATGAAAACTATCCTAGCTCAAAATTTGTTTTGGGCCATTTGGGGGGGGGCGGGGGGGGGTGGGGGGGGGGCTTAAAATTCTTTATCAGACATCCGCTTTGAATTGAAACATTCTCAAAATGATGTTGTATGGAAAAGGATTTATAAGTGAAAGATTCCTGAGAGGCATCAGTCCTTATATCAATGCTTTTCAACAAAAACCAGGTAACTGCAGCTTGTTTTATAAGATGCAGTTACAAGATTTTGTTGAAAAGCATAGATATATCCTCATTCTGTATCTGCATATTTGTACAAATAAAGTGCATCTCTCTTATTGACTGCAAAATTATTGTCTAGGGAGTCTGGGATCATAATGAAAACTATCCTAGCTCAAAATTGGTTTTGCTTGTCTGTGGAATGAATTCAGTCTTGAGAGGACTCTGCTGCATCATTTGAAGTTTTGAAGTCAAAAAACTGTTCTGGACTATATTTCAAATATTATCATGTATCAGACACAATGTGCATCTGTTGTGCATGAATGCAAGAGATATGTGCACCCTTTCACAAACAAGCCCTGCTTTTAAACCTTTCCCAAACGACAAAATTTTAGGGTGATCCACTTCAAAAACTGCCACAAATGACAAAATGGATGTTATTAAAGATAGGATTTGTGTAAAGTATGGCTTAGAAAATATTGAGACAAAAGGAGAAACTGCTGGTTATCAGCAGTTTCTTCTTTTGTCTCAATGTTTTCCTAAGCCTTTTCTACTAGGGACGTCAAAACCAGGTCTTGTTTGGGAAAGGGTTAATTAATGTCCCTTTAACAATTTTGAAAGCACGGAGAGAAAAGAAGAAAATGCTGAAAACCAGCATTTTCTTCTATTCATTCCATACTTTCACAGGTACCGTACTTGTTCAATCATTGCACATTCAATAATGCTCAGACTTTGTTGTCTCCTGCTCCTTCCAAGTTGGATCCATCCAAAAGTTTATTTTTTCTGAAAGGGTATAAATTACTGTAGACCTGAGAGGTGTGCAGATTCTCCTATCATATCTATTTTCATTAGGTTTGGCTCTTCAAATCAGACAGAATATAACCTCATGTTTACATTATGTCATGCTGCAGTCTTCTTGCAAGCTAGGGGAAAAAAGCTTTCCAATGTAGGCCACAGTTATATCACAGTTGGTAGTGCTTTAGATTCTCACTCATAAGGTCCTTGGTTCTATCCCCGGCTGTGGCAAACATCCTTTCTGACAAAATTGTCACCCACAGATGATTTGATAATTGTTAAACTATGTGCTGTATAATGTGGGCAAGCAGCTGGAAGCTCAGTAAGTATGTTGTGGTTGTACAGGTATGAGAAACTACATGAATCAATGGTTAGGTGACCAGGTACTGGATCTGCAATAGCTACATTATGGGAAGTACATAGAGGTTGAGCATGACCAAGCTTTTCACCGATTTATTTGTGCTGACAATAACAATTTAGGACCTATTCTTAGAAAATATTATGCATGCTTATCAGTTTAGAAAACCTGACGGATAAATTCTGTATACCGTCACTTTTCAACAAAAACCTGTAAATGCAGCTTAAAACAAGCTGCAGTTACGAGTTTTTGCTGAAAAGCAAGGATATAAAGTTAGGATCTCATACAGAACAATGTGCTGGCATCAAGTGCATACAAATCTAGCTCATATTACAGAATTGTTAAATATGAGATATGTTCAATGGCAACCCTAGGTCTTTCTGGGATGATATTTATTTTTGAATCAGGTGCACTACCCCTTTACTAGCCTGTCTCCCAAGCCATGCGAATATCTTTACGTACAAATGAGTTGGAAAAGAGCACAATCTGTTGAATTCATGCGACCTCTCTAGAAACAGTTTGTTGCATTTTATAAAGAAATCACTTAGGATAAACATTATGAAAAGACAACAACAACAAACTAAAAAAATGAAGGAAATGATGGCAATTTTTTATCTAGATCTAGTTGAGTGAAGTAGAAAACATAAAGTGAAAAGAAGAGTTCTAAAGATTATCAAAATGAATTAAAAAGTTTTAAATATTATTTTTTTCTATAAGAATATGATGATGAATATAGGCTCATGATAAATGACAGGCAGAACAGCTCTTCCTAATAGCTAGAGATGTTCTGCCGGTCATTTATCATATGCTTTAAGGGCGGTTTACACGATGTGTTTTAGCTCATGTGCTTTTTCACATATGTTTTTAGCACATGTGTTTTTTGCGTTCACACGGTATGTTTTAGCACATGTGCTTTTGGTGAACTTAGCTGACCTAGGTCAAACTGTTTACTGGCCAGTCGTACATTGCATTCCGATGAAATATTATATCCCATGCGCTTTATCCATTTTGCTGTAATTTATCTCCAATACTTAAGAAATAAAATAAGAAAGTAACCATTGTGGGAAATGAGATCATCGCTTGCCACAAATTTCTTCATTTTCCGCAATGTTTTCCAAAGCCATTATTTTGTAAAATTTTAGGTAGTCAATTTGAGTCATTGTCTGATAATGGGTTTAAGTTCACTGCCTTAGCACGCAAAACGTTATTGCATAATTCTCTAGATCTATTATATTTTTTATAAAACCGAAATAAAAATGTTAATGACATTTGGAGTCTCCTTTTAGTATAAAATGCTGATTTTACTATTTCCCTATCAAGACCTGTTTTTACTTCCCTGATACAATATGTTTATTAAGAATTTAAGGCCAAAGAAGAAAATGCTGATAACATTTTCTCATTTTGCTTCAATGTTTTCTATGCCATATTGAAACAAATTCTACCTCAATAAAGATATATGTTGTCTAATGCAATAACTTTAAGATTGGACCAGATTTAAAATTCTGTCGTTTGGGAAAAGGCTAACAAAAAAACCCGAAAAACATTATATACGATACAAACATTCTTGTTAACCCATTCCCACACGTTGACTCTTTTTGACTTCAAAAAAGATAAATACTAAAGAAAACATAGTGGAAATTGAAGAAATTGCTTAGACAAGCAATTTCTTCCTTTCCGACAATGTTTTCCAAATCAAAAGACAAAAAATGATAATTTTATTCATTCCCTTTCATTTTAGATAAGTCTAAAATTTTGTTGTCTGGTAATGGGTTAACAGTTACCTGTAGAGAATCAGTGGGTTCATAATGATTAATGAGGGACCGAGCAGTATTTATTTATATTACCGGGTCATATCTCCGGAATCAGAGATCTGATTGGTCAATTTCCATGTGCTTTTTCATATGAAATAGGACATGCTCTAAACCGTATGCTTTTTCACATATGCTAGCATACGGCCCATTATCTGGGGTTTTTATGGGGTTTACACGGTATGTTTTAGCACATGTGAAAAAACACATGTGAAAAAGCACACCGTGTAAACCCCCCTTACAGACCTAGCTATATATGGGACAGGGTTAAGTATTCCAATAGATTAATGATCGTAAGAAGTGTTTCATAACAGATAAAAGATGAAATAAAAAATGATTTGCATCTGTTTTGTGCATATTGAATACCATATGTCATTTTGAACCAATTAACAGCTGCAATTCGGAAGGCTTGCATCAGCAGATTAAACCAATTAAAAATTTTGCTTTTTTCCCCAAAAAGCAATTATTAAAACACTTCATTCAAACACCAAAAGAGGCTGTCTCAAAACAAATAAATTGTCTGTGTTATTGCAAACCGTGGTAACTCCAGCTTGATTAAAGCTGGAGTTACGAGATTTTGCAAAAACAACGACTATGTGCATATTATTTATGACAAATTAAAAAAAACTTTTCAATTTTTCTTGCTGGAGCAATTGACTGAATAAAGCAAGAACTGTGTTGCAAGAATGACATTAATTCAAGCTCTTATCCAATGAATACTTCAAAAAGTTTTGTAACATTTGAATGCCAAATTAGTCAGAAAGTTTTTGTTACAGAATTTGAAGTAGTGGTTTGAACTTCCTGAAAAAAAGTATCTAGAAAGCCATTTGAACAAATTCAGTTAGTGCACTACATGGAAATAGCTCTGATAATAAGTGAGCATTTGACATGAACTACCGAAGCTATTACCATATATCTTACTGCTCTAAATGCCAACCAAAACTTCACCCTCTAATGGAAATTTGCAACAGAAAATAGCTTTTAACCCTCTCCCAAACAAGAACTGGTTTTGATATTCCTAACAGAAAAGGCTAGGGAATACATTGAGGCAAAAGAAGAAAATGCTGATAATCAGCATTTTCTCCTTTTGCCTCAATGTTTTCTGTTCTATATCATACACAAATCCCATCTTTATCAACATCGGTTTTGTCATCTGCAGTAGCTCATAAATAGGACAAATCTAAAACTGTGTTGTTTGGGAAAGAGTAATGCAGCACACCAAAGAGTATGTATTCGTCTTTTACAGACAGTAACTGTATTCCTTTTCTATCTGATTGAATGCTTTCAAGAATGAGGCATTCTTATATTTCACCATTCTTCAATGACATTTACGCCCTCCCCCTTTCTTTTCCACCCCCCACCCCCCTGATAGTAATAAAGGATGTTGACTTTGAAATCATTTGCATAAAACAGCTCAGGATTTATTGAGGAAAAGATAAAATTGCTGATTCCAAATCTCTACCACAGACAATTTATATCCAGGTGATGTTTTGGAAAAAGTTAAATACATTTTGATGCAAATCGTACATATTTAGAAATTCTACTTCTGAAATTCATTGTAGACTACTTATCATAGCTTTTCAACAAAAACCTCATATCTTCATCTTAAAACAAGCTACATATATGAGGTTTATGTTGAAAAGCAACATTATGTTAAACATTTTGTATCAGTAGCAGACATGTAATTTAGATAAACAAGATTTAGACAGAAAGCTATAAGCCTCTGTAAACGATCAGTCTGTCAATCTGCATTAACCCTTTCCCAAACAAGTCCTGGTTTTGATGTTCGTATGAAATAGCCTGAGAAAACATTGAGGCAAAAGGAGAAACTGCTGATAACCAGCAGTTTCTCCTTTTGCCTCAATATTTTGAATCAGAAAACATAAATTTTGATGCAGACAGAAGGTTATAAGCCTCTGTAAATAGTCAGCCTGTCAGTCTGCATTATGTTCATCTAATCACACCATGCCATTGATTTGTTCTGTCCCAAATAAGACATGTTTTGATGTGCATGGGAAAACATTGAGGCAAAAGAAGAAAATGTTGATAATCAGCGTTTAAAATACTAGAAAATGTCTCAGAAATATTCATGAAGATATAGAATGTTACGTGATATGAATCAGAAAAGTTAAATTTTGATTAAGACACAAAGTTATAAGACCTTGTAAAATGTTTGCCTGTCAGTCTGCATTACCATCTAATCACAACCTGCCATTGATTTATTCTGAATTTGAACAGTTACCATTAAAATACCAGGAAATGTCTTAGAAATATTCATGAAAGTATAGAATGTTACATGTATTGAATCAGAATACATATATTTTGATTTAGACAGAAAGCTTTCAGACTGCTAAACAAGCCTGTCGGTCAGCATTAGCATCTTACCACGCCGTGGCAACGGTGGCATTGATTTTAATATTCTGAGTTTGAACAGTTACTATTAAAATACCAGAAAATGTCTTAGAAATATTCATGAAGGTATAGAGTTTGAGTTCATTGGGGTTTAACCTGTTTTCAACTGCCAGGGTCATATCGCGGTGGCTGGAGCACCTACCCATAGATTCCTGTTGTTTCTCAAACCAGTACTACCACAACACCCTTACTGAGCCTCCAGCTGCTCGCTCACTTAGGTTAACAATTTCAAACCCATTTGTGGGTGACAATTTTGTCAGAAAGGGTATTTGCCGCGGCCGTGTATCGAACCCGGGACCTCTCGAATGAGAATGAAGGTATAGAATGTTACATGTATTGAATAAGAAAACATATATTTTGATTTAGACAGAAAGTTGCAAGACCATTTAAACAATCAGCCTGTCAGTTTGCATTACCTTCTAATCACACAATGGGATTGATCTGTTCCGAGTTTGAACTATTACTCCTAAAATACCAGAAAATGTCCTAGAAATATTCATGAAGATAAAGAATGTTACATGTATGGAATGAGAAAACGTAAATTTTGATGAAGACAGAAAGTTATAGATCTAAGACCTTGTAAACTTTTTGCCTGTCACTCTGCATTAACATCTAATCACACCATGCCATTGATTTGTTCTGAGTTTAAACAGTTTCCATTAAAATACCAGGAAATGTCTCAGAAATATTCATGAATGTATAGAATGTTACATGTATTGAATCAGAAAACATAAATTTTGATTTAGACAGAAAGCTTTCAGACTGCTAAACAAGCCTGTCGGTCTGCATTAGCATCTATCCACGCCGTGGCAACGGTGGCATTGATTTTAATATTCTGAGTTTGAACAGTTACTATTAAAATACCAGAAAATGTCTTAGAAATATTCATGAAGGTATACAGTTTGAGTTTATTGGGGTTTAACCCTGTTTTCAACTGCTAGGGTCATATCGCGGTGACTGGAGCACCTACCCATAGATTCCTGTTGTTTCTCAAACCAGTACTACCACAACACCCTTACTGAGCCTCCAGCTGCTCGCTCACTTAGGTTAACAATTTCAAACCCATTGGTGGGTGACAATTTTGTATGAAAGGGTACTTGCCGCGGCTGGTAATCGAACTCGGGACCTCTTGAATGAGATTGAAGTTATAGAATGTTACATGTATTGAATAAGAAAACATAAATTTTGATTTAGACGGAAAGTTACAAGCCTCTGTAAACAATCAGCCTGATATTTTGTTTCTCACTTTGACAAAACTTTGTTGTCTCCAAATGGCAAGTTGAAATATTCATGAAGCTATAGGATGTTAGATAATTTGCATGAATGTCAAGACATTGTATTCCATTCCTTTCCCCAAAAAGACCTGGATTTGACGTCCCTATTTCAGAAGGCTTGGAAAATTATCAAGCCAAAAGAAGAAAATGCTGATGCCAGCATTCTCTCCTTTTGGCTCAATATTTTCTGAGCTGTATTATACACAGATTCCATCTCAATTTTTACCTGTTTTGTCGTCAGCAGCATCTTTCAAAGAGGACCACCCTAATATTTTGCCATTTGGGAAAGAAAGGTCTATACAAACAGATCTAGAGAAAGTTACAAGAAACAGAAAACAATGATGTGTCATTCTAAATTATCTTCTCTTCTTGATGGAATTGATTCTTTATTTTTCTCTCTTAATGGGTTGCCATGTAAGTTTGGCTCTAGGAATTAAGACATGTATGTAATTCAATCGTAACCTGATTCAGAAAAATTTTTGTTGTGACCTCGACATCAACTTGATAATCATGATGAATAAAAAGTTACTTTGAGATATAGCTGGTTACAATATTTATGATAGATTGCATGCACAATGTAAGGCTTCAATATTTTAACTAAGATGGCTTTGAAATATGAAATATGAAAATATGTTGTTACATCAAAATATGAAGGGGATTGGTACTAACAATTTTTTTAAATGGTTTCATGGTTAGATTAAAAAATAAGATTAGAAAATGTAAAATTTATGAAAAATTCAGGCCTAATGGTTTTCTAATGTTTTTAAACATAGATTGTGATGTCATCCAGTAAGCGTTCTGATAGCATTCTACTACCTGTACATTAAATCTTTATGAAATATGAAATAATCAAAAATGTTGTTTGGGATGTCCCTAGTTTTAAACCTATACATCCTGCTTTTGACATCCCTGACAAAAATGCTTGAGAAAACTTGTAGACAAAAGAAGAAAATGACTCAATATTTTCAATATTTGTTCCTGAACAGCTACGAGAATGTTATAATTGCAGAAAATACTATGTGTTGTTAGACTGTGGAATATGGCTTACTTTGGTAGCCCCAATTTTGATTATTCCTGAATTATATCATTCTATGGGACCAAAATCCTCTGCAATATCTCTGCCTATATATGGTGGCTATATGATATCCGCCTAATTCAATTCTAATGCAGTTCTGACTATTGGAGTAGACAGAATTCTTGGATGCACACAAAATGGTAAATTTGTGCTCTACAGAAATATTCTTCCAACCCTCCCCCCAGGGACCTATATGCATAAATGCTTCTTTGTATTGATGTATTATTAACAGACCACTTGATATAGTTCTTCCTTAATATAACCCTTTTGCATACAATCCCTGATTTTGACGTTGAGTTACTTGAGTACAAAAAACAAAGAAGAAAATGCCTATACCAAGAGAATCATTTACTCTCTGGGTAACAATGTTTACAAGCCATGCATGTTGCAGTTGGTAGCGTGATTGAAATTGTTAATCATTTTTGTCAAGGGTGCAATGATGTGGTTGTTTATCAGATGAGAGACATACCAGAATTCCATGGTTAGGTGCTCTAGCTGCTGCAATATTATTGAAATTTTCTGAAACTTATTTGAACTTGAAATGATAAGTTCAAGTTAAAACCTCATTTGCCTCTGAGGTTGGACAAATCAACTCTATGATTATAGGGTTTTTGGTAAAATAGCTATTCTGCTAGACTATGAAATGAATGGTAAGTATTGTGGAATTGATGTAGTCTGGAAACACTTGGAAAACAATTATTGACTGTACCAAATGAAATATCATTTGTATGTAAAATGATAACGGAACACAGGGGAATTGTTTAGGAGAGTCGGATAATAGCCCTACAGACTTAACCCTTTCCCAAACAAGACCTGGTTTGACGTCCGTAATAGAAAAGGCTTGGGAAAACATTGAAACAAAAGAAGAAACTGCTGATAACCATCAGTTTCTCCTTTTGTCTCAATATTTTCCATGCAATATTTTACACAAATCCTATCTTTAATAACATCCATTTTGTCATTTGTGGCAGTTTTTGAAGTGGGTCACCCGAAAATTTCGCCGTTTGGGAAAGGGTTAATGGAATATAGATATCAAACATAAAGGTCACTTGGAGGACTTGGCATGAATTGGAAAACTGGCTGTTGTTATTTTAAACCCAAGCTCTGTGTTGTAGGTGCTCATGCATACAATGAGGAGCAATTGAAAATAGCCCTGCAGACTTAATGGAATATAGATATCAAACGTAAAAGGTCAGTTTGAGGACTTTGCAAGAAGGGGAACACTTATTGCTGATTCTGAGAGAACAACAGAAAAGAAGGGATGGAATATAGATATCAAACGTAAAGGTCAGCTTGAGGACTTCTGGCAATGAATAGAAGAATTGCTGGTTCTTGGAATATGCAGGCTTTGTTTCCTCTTTTTCCTTTCCTTTTCACCTTTTGGACAGATACAAAGTGAAATGTATTGCAAACAACATAAGGTCAATTCACGAAAATAAGGAACCAAATCAAATTCATTTTCATCCCATTTTGTTTCCTTATTTTGAGAAATGACCTTTTGTTGTCTGCAACCCATTTCACTTTGAATGTATGAAAATCAGAGTAAAAATTTGAAAATCTTTGACAAAAGACACTATTAATCTACAAAACAAACAGTAGGATACTAGAAAATGAAATGCCGTATATCATTCATTGAATCCTTCATTGAAGTAGTGTCTGATCCTCATTGAAATCCATCTTCCAGCCTAATCCCTGCTTAGATAAGGAGATTTAACCCTTACCCAAACAGCAAAAATTTGGACAGTTCTGAGTTTTAAAGGTGCTGCTGCCACAAATTTGAATGCTGATACAAAATATATTTTGTGAACAATATAGCACAGAAAATATTGAGGCAAAAGAAGAAAATGGTCACCAGAAAGGAAATCGATGGCTCAGCGCGAAACGGTTGTAACTGCCTATAAACATATAGGCAGTTACAACCGTTTCGCGCTGAGCCATCGAAATGGTCACCTGTTCTATTAAGGATGCTCAAACTAGGTCTTGTTTGGGAAAGATTGAATCAAACTGAAAATTTTCATATAGACCTCCAAATCAAGTCTCTGAAAATGAAAAAAAGTGTCAATAAAAGCATAGAAAACAAAGAGGGAAAAGAAGAAAATGCTGATTATCAGCATTTTCGTCTGTTCCCTCAGTGTTTCAGAGCTTCAGATTGACGGTGCGCCCGCGCCAATCCCACATTTTTTCAAAATATGACGCATGAAATTATGTATTGGTGCGCCAGCCGGGCGCACAAATTTCAGTAAAAGTATGATCATGAAATAGTAGATTTCAAACAATATTGACCTTCGCTTATAACGCACCCGTAATCTGCTATGTACATGATCAAGCTAAGTGACCTACTTGATAAACTTATAATGACCTTACTTCATCAACCAATCATATCCCAAATTTCAAACCATAAACAAGCAGTCGGCAAATCTCGGGCGATCTCCGTAATAACCTTCACCTTCGATTTGTTACTATTTTAACCCTTTCCCAAACAAGACCTGGTTTTGACGTCCCAATTAGAAAAGACTTGAGAAAACATTGAAACAAAAGAAGAAACTGCTGCTAACCAGCAGTTTCTCCTTTTGTCTCAATATTTTCTGTGCCATATTTTGCACATATCCTATCTTCAATAACATCCATTTTGTTATTTGTGGCAGTTTTTGAAGTGGATCACCCTAAAATTTTGCTGTTTGGGAAAGGGTTAAGTATCGTGAGTCCGTGACGGTTCCCGGCTTTGTGCTTCAAATCGGTAACCAGACAACTCGATTGAAAACATCCGGCTGTTTCAACTATCGTTCCGACGATGTCTCAATCAAGTTTAAAACGTTTTTTCAAACGAAAAGCTGGGGAAGATACGGGTAAAATCACATACAAAGAACTTACGGCTGCATTTTTAAATCGAGCGGATAATTAGTCAATAATCAACGAAAATGCGGCGGAATGATTCGACCTTAAAAATTTGGCAAGCAGACGAATCTGACATTGTCACGGCCTAGCTACTCGCTCTTTCGATACCATATTTTGTTAAACTATTTCATCTCCCTATTCATTTACACTGGTGTTAGGGGTTTTTGATTCCGGCTAATAGAGTGATATTTATATCCGATTTATGTTAGCAACTCGCTATCACTCTAGCAGAGTTTGGGGACTTTTCTACCAGTATTTATTACCACCCACTGATGTTAAAAAAAGCGTGGACAACAATTGATAACATTATCTGCAATTCATTTCAAATTGGACTAGTATAAAAAAAAACTTATTGTAAGGGAAAAGTTAATTAAAATCATTAACACACAGTCACACACAAAATAAATAACTATAAATAAATGAAGTGAAATATTCTTAACTTTAACAATATTTATATGCATCCACTCAAATAACAACAATACAGTTACAGAGACATAAATAAACACATTCTATGTCTCTGACAGTGATGATTTCACAGCAAATAAGTCATTTACTCCAATCCCAAGTTTGGATATGAATGCTTAACTGTGGCCCATTGTTTTGGAAAATGACCCCTCAAAATCCTGCGTGGTGGGCCCTGTGACCCACAGGTCTCTGAAACAATCTGAAGCTCTGGTGTTTTCCTAGTGTTTCTATATTACACTTGTCAAAAGCTAAGAAATGATGGGGAAAGGGATAAGGAGGTATCCTTGAGGAAAATTTAATCCCTGATTTAAACAGATTTGACATAAATTATGTCACTACGGTTTTGAACTTGTCAAATCGTAAAGGTAAGTGTGTATTTCTTATGTCATGTGTAAATATAATGAGGGCTTTAAATTTAATCTTCGGAGGGTAAAGTAGCTGTCAAATGACGACACTCTCAACGCAATTTGATTGACTGATTGTCTGTTTCAATTTTCTCGCAACAGCGAATTGTTGATTTAATATAAGCCGAGAAGGTGACTTTTAAATTTCTAATTATGATGAAAACAAAAATGATGAAAGTGTCTCATTTTCTTGTTATCTTCGATTCAAACTTAATATTGAAATTGATGTTTGGTCATGGCTTCTTTTTAGCTCACCTGAGCTCAACGAGCTCAAGGGGAGCTCTTAGGGTCAGTCACTATCCGGCGTCCGTCGTCCGTCGTTCGTCGTCCGTCGTCCGTCGTCAACAATTGCTTTAAACATCTTCTCCTCCTCAACCACTGGGCCAATTCTTTCCAAACTTGGCAGAAATGTTCCTTGGGTGACCCTTTTGAAAACTTGTTCGTGAATTTTTGATTCGTCAAAAATTGTGGGCGTGGCAGGGCGGGGCTTATCATACTTAAAGAAATCATTAGGAAATTCTTCAAAAATCTTCTCCTCCTCAACTACTGGGCCAATTCTTTCCAAACTTGGCAGAAATGTTCCTTGGGTGACCCTTTTTAAAACTTGTACATGAATTTTTGATTCGTCAAAAATTGTGGGCGTGGCAGGGCGGGGCTTATCATACTTAAAGAAATCATTAGGGAATTCTTCAAAAATCTTCTCCTCCTCAACCACCAGGCCAATTCTTTCCAAACTTGGCAGAAATGTTCCTTAAGTGACCCTTTTCAAAATTTGTTCGTGAATTTTTGATTCGTCAAAAATTGTGGGCGTGGCAGGGCGGGGCTAATCAGACTTAGAGAAATCATGTGAAAAATCTTTAAAAATCAATTATCAGGCCAATTTGAACCAAGCTTGGCAGAATTGTCCCTTGAGTGACTGTTTTCAACACATGCTCATGAATTTTTGATTCGTCAAAAATTGTGGGCGTGGCAGGGCGGGGCTTATCAGACTTCGAGAAATCGAAAGATAATTATTCAAAAATCTTCTCCTCCTTAACCACTGGGCTAATTATTACCAAACTTGAAAGGAATGTTCCTTGGGTGACCCTTTTCAAAACTTGTTCGTGAATTTTTGATTTGTCAAAAATTGTGGGCGTGGCAGGGCAGGGCTTATCAGACTAATAGAAATCTTTAGGTAATTTTTCAAAAATCTTCTCCTCCTCAACCACTTGGCCAATTCTTTCCAAACTTGGCAGAAATGTTCCTTAAGTGACCCTTTTCAAAACTTGTTCGTGAATTTTTGATTCGTCAAAAATTGTGGGCGTGGCAGGGCGGGGCTAATCAGACTTAGAGAAATCATGTGAAAAATCTTTAAAAATCAATTATCAGGCCAATTTGAACCAAGCTTGGCAGAAATGTCCCTTGAGTGACTGTTTTCAATACATGCTCATGAATTTTTGATTCGTCAAAAATTGTGGGCGGGGCTTATCAGATTTCGAGAAATCGAAAGATAATTATTCAAAAATCTTCTCCTCCTTAACCGCTTGGCTAATTATTACCAAACTTGAAAGGAATGTTCCTTGGGTGACCCTTTTCAAAGCTTGTTCGTGAATTTTTGATTCGTCAAAAATTGTGGGCGTGGCAGGGCGGGGCTTATCGGACTAGGAGAAATCATGTGAAAAATCTTTAAAAATCAATTATTCGGCAAATTTGAACCAAACGTAGCAGGAATGTCCCTTGAGAGACTGTATTCAACACATGCTCATGAATTTTTGATTTGGTGAAAAACATCGGCTTACAGGGTGGGGCTTACCAGACTTCAAGAAATCGTTAGATAATTCTTCCAAAATCTTCTTCTCCTCAACCATCAGGCAATTCGTTACCAAACTTGGCAGAAATGATCATTGGGTGACACGTTACAATATCTGTTCGAGAATTTTTTATTCGTAAAAAAATGTGGTCTTGGCGGGGCAGGGCTTATTGGACTTAACAAATTCACGAGAAAATTCTTTAAAAAAGTAATTATAGGGCTAAGTTGAACCAAACCTTACAGGAATGTACCTTGAGTGACTGTCTTCAATACATGGTTGAGAATTTTTGATTAATTGAAAAAAAAGTGGGCATGGCAGGGTGGGGCTTGTTGATTTTTAAATGAGTTATGTCCTCTTGTTGAAAATTGGTATTTTTCGCAACATTTACATGTGTTATGTTTGGTCTGTTGATTTTTTTGTTTGCTCTTTTTCCCAATTGATCCGATCACAGTTCAAATGAAATGTGCTTCTCAAAATGCACAAAAACAGTGCTGTTTTGGGGTATGATCACTTTCAGTGATATTCTAGTTTACAATAATTTAATATGACATAATACTGACATATATATTTGTTTACAACAAAACCTATATTATACACAATCAAATACACAAAGAACTCAGGTGAGCGATATCAGTGCCTTTCAGGCACTCTTGTTAATGAAATATCCCCGCTCCCCCACAAACATAGATAAAAGAATAAAGAAAAATGAAAAGAAAACATGTGACAAGAAAAAAAAGCACATACCCAATGAAAACCAAAATTATACTAAGGTAAAAAAGGATTTGTTCTTTCATCAAACAATTTAGATGATGAAGGAAAAGGCTACAGATTTTATGTTGAGACTGAATTTCACTTTTATGAATGAAATATTTTTATGGTTTATGAGAAACTAACATGAGGCGTATCAAAAGCAGACAATATAATTATGGTGCTAAATGTGCAGGAACTTGGTTCAGATTAAATGAATAAAGTTAAAACTTATTCGCAAACAATCCCTAAACTTGATGGCTGTGTTGAAGAAATACTTTGAAAACGTTGAGGTTAAAGAATAAAATGTTGATTATCAACATTTAAACTGATAATCAGCATTTCTTTTTATGCCTCAATATTCTTTCTCCACACTATAGAAAACAAATTTTCACCTGTTCTAAGTATCTAAATTTCATTAACAAAACTTAAATTTTGCAATATTCATTGAATTGTGAATTTTAGTAAATTGCTTAGAAGCATATTGTAATGTGAAAGGATTCTCAGGAATACATGCACATCAAGGGCTTAGAGTAAAACTAATGCAGTTGTATATAGCATTGAATTCAGTTACAATAGTTTTGCGCTAAATTCTTATACCAAACATGTTCTTTAGGGCAACAAGAAAACATGTTTTTTGTCTGTAAAGCATAAAAGTGATAAGCCTAGCAGATTCCCAACAGATGAAATGGTCATGAAACATAATGACACAGATTAGAATAATGAATTGTTATCACCTGGAACCTTCCCACAGCAAAAACATGCAGTTTCCCTGAACTCTCAGATGAATCTTTTTATATCATCTCTTTTCAACAAAAATCTTGTAACTGCAGATTAAAACAAGCTGCAGTTACAAGATTTTTGTTGAAAAGCAGCGATATGCTCAAAGGGTCATATTATGTTATGGCCCTGGTTGTCTGTCAGTAGTCCCTCTATCCGTGATTGACCCATTTGGCCATTTACAAGGAAGGCCATTGGACTGATCTTTGAACCATAATAAAGCAAATTACTACGCCGGTCTTTTCTTCTCTTAGAGACAAGATTAATTGAGTGTTTCATTTTCAGTCACACAATTCAGTATCTACACATAACTTCAGACTTACATATTGAATATTTGAATGACTGTTACCTCATCAATCTTTGCTTTTGATAGAACTATTTATAGTGAGGAGGACCAGAAGATGTTGTGTGGTATGCAGAGAATGGTAAAGTGCAGAGAAAGGCGGCTGTAAAGAGAAGCAAATTTTGCAAAATTTGCTTCCCAAAAACTATTGGGTGTATGATGCACTGCCCCACAGAGCTCTTGATCAAACTAACCCCATATTTTTAGACCAAATTCTTAAAATTCAGATTGTTCTTGTCTCTTTTTCTAAAGCCTTCCCAAGTCAGGGATATTTAAACCAGATAGTTTTTAATAAATAGTTAAAAGTACAAAGTTCACATTGAAGTTATGATAGACGACAAAATGTCCTTTTGAATATGAGCTTATCTCTGGATCTAGCCCTAAATATGTATGAGATGGTGGTCAGTTTTCATGATCAATTGAAGAATTAAAATTTCTTTTCCCACACTCTGTCATGCCCATGATATATTATCTCTTCTTGTTATATTAGCTCCTTTTGTTGTTTGCTTTTACTCTAATGTTATTTTGAGCATGCATTCACATATTCAAAGAATGTGGCCTTGCTGTTTCCCTATCATTTGAGTCAATTGTCGAGGTTATTCCAAACATTAGAAAAATACTTGGCTTAGTTGGCTAGTCACATTTCTTGGACAGCTTGTTTGAATTGCTTGAATTATAAATTGGCTGATAACTTTTCTCTTGTTAGTGAGCTGGTTTTGTATTGACCATGTCCAAAAACTTATGTGAACTTACATTTACTGTATTTTAGCAAATTAAGATTCTTCTTTAAATTACAAAAAAGGAATATTGAAAAAAAATGATAAAAGAAAGGAAAAAGATATCCCTGTTTTGAAAAGGGTTGAAAATAAACTTGAGTCAGACAAATTCATCTGTACGATCAATCTGCTAATAAATCTATTTAAATAGGAGCCAGTGTATGTTTTATTAGGAAATATTTTATAGAGTGATAAAAATCACTAATTATAGGTAGTGAAGATAGGGATCAGAAATTATATTGCTGGTATATAGATACAGATCTCATAGCCAAATATATATATTGCCGCTTTTTAACAAAAACCTTGTAACTTCAGCTTATTCTAAGCTGCAGTTACAAGGTTTTTGTTGAAAAGCGATGATATATGCTTGCCCTTCCCCAGATGGCAAAAATGGTCCATTCAAATACTGCTGCTGAAGAAATAATGTATGTTTGTAACTTGAATAGGAATTGTGTTTAATGTAGTGCAGAAAATATTAAGGCAAAAGGAGAAAATGCTGATCATCGGCATTTTCTTCTTTTGCGTAGATATGTTTTCCAAAGCCTTCTTAGTGATTATAAGGACTAGTTTACTACATGTCAAAATGGGGTCTTTTTGAAGGAAAGGGTTAAAGACATATTTCTATATATATTATGCTATCTGATTTACCCCACCCATCTGATCTACACCTGATTTACTTGAGGAATTATTGTTTGCTTAGTTGATTCTGCATGGGGTCCTGTCTGGTTTCGTCCTTCTTACTGGTAGAGAAGACTAGAGTCTTAAGTTCAAATCCCACCACAGAGAAAAATTTGCTATATTTGAATTTTACAATAACCCAGTCCCAATCCTAGGTACACCTGATTTACTTGAAAAATTATTGGGTGCGTTCAGGGTTCTCCCATCGGTAACCGAGTGTATTTACCGTCGGCTACCGATGGTACCATCGGTATCTGATGGCACCGTCGACAACCAACGAACTCTGAACGAAAATTGTACCGATCGGTAAAAAAAAGGCGGATAATCAATTACCAAGAGCGTATTCTCCCCGCAGAGTGATCGTTCGTTTTCAAAAATTATGAATAAAAAGATAATTTTTCAAAAATAAATGGCTAAATAATATAACTGTAGCTTGAACTATTACAATAAATTCTATCAAGAACGGTTAGAATGCTATTCACTTGCTATTGAAGAAAATATATGATTAGGATCGCCGTAGATGGATTGTTATCCGCCATCTTACTGTAATGAAAACAAGGCTACCGATGCTACCCGACTTGTCTACTCTCCGGACAATTGGTTACCAACAATATATCCATTGGTATGCCGACGGTTACCGATGGCTACCGATGGTTACCAACGGCACCGATGGCTACCGATGGGAGAACCCTGAACGCACCCATTGTATGTTTAGTTGGTTCAGCAGGGTTCCTGTTTGGCTCGGTCATTTTGTGGCTTTAATGGAGAAAGTACCTTGTGGTTCATTTGTCTCATCTGAAAATGCTTGTAAAAAGTATGTAAGAAGGGAAAAATTCACATTAAAGACAAGGTTAATGACTGGAGTCTTCTAGAAGATAAATCATACAAAGTGACAGGTAATAACTTTTTTACACAGAAATGATTTTGTATAAGTATAATGTCACTTTTCATCGAAAAACTTGTAACTGCAGCTTGTTTTAAGCTGCAGTTACCAGGTTTTTTGATGAAAAGCAGTGATATGTCACTTTCCCTCATAATGTTATTATCCATGGAGAAAACTTTTATATTTTACAATCAATGGTTTTAGGTTTAATATATTTCGGTATAATAAATGTACATGTACATAAATGAATTATATCAAAGAATAATTATTTTTTGAGATTTGTATAAATTACAAGAAATATTGGGATCTTAAATAGCACAATTTACAAAGGAAAGAAAAACTTTTGAATGACCTTATTAAAAGTTTAAATGAAGGAAATGAACTTAATGGGACCCCTAGTAGGGGATGAATAAAAGCTATGGTGATAAAGTACCCAAGTTTTTGTAATTTGTTTGTGTTGGGCCCTTCAACTTTTTCTAAAGGGGCCGGCTACTTTGGTCGTTGACCACAGGTCTTTATCTTTTAGTAACTACGGCAACCACAATGACTTGTTGCCCGGGGCAATGAGAGAAAGAAGTGAAGCTTGTACTGTTGAGAAAGGATTTTGTCGGTATTATTGCAAAACCTTGTAACTCCAGCTTGATTAAAGCTGGAGTTACAAGGTTTTGCAATAACACTGACGATTTATTTTATCATACTTGAGAAGATGGTAGTTAAGGCATGACTTCAGACCATAAAACTTGACAAAATTTGAAAGTGTCTTCTTTAGTCATTTAGTCAACATCTGTGGTTTAGGTTATAACCACTAACATCTGGTGTTAAATTACTCGTTTTGTGGTTGATACTTGGGTGTGACATTGTATGGGAATTGTGATACATTTAATGCATTTGTGGTGCAATTGTTGCAGTAAAAATGCTTATGAAATTTCAAACAATTGTTGCTTTATTTTGAAAATTGTTCTGCGGTGAGCCTTAACATTTTCACTTGGATATAATAGCAGTGTGATATGATATGGTGAATTTTATGGAATATTTATTTATTACTTTGGATTTAGTTAGTTGTATTCAGGTAAGAGGAAATCTTGTTTGAATTTTAACCATTTGAACCACTTGGTAATGTCGAGATAGACTTGTGAAAAATCTGTCACAGGCCAAGTAATGCAAAAATGGAGGTTCAATTAATCTTTGGAAATATATTTTCCACATAAATGAAATGATGATCATGATGATGATGATATTTCCTTACCATAAAAGATGGTAGATATATTATATTTTCCAGCATGCATCCCAGATTATCAGCCTAAAACTTCCTACATAGCCAAGTTTTAGTCTTCTTGACAAAATATTCTCAGGTCCCTTTGACTGCAACATTCCATGCCATGTTCCATTCATAAATGATACAATATCATACATGTTCCATTTATAAATGATACAATATATTTCCTCTGGGATTCCAGGTTTATATCGGATGTCACATGAAAAACTGTATTTGTCTGGCATTTCTCTATCAAAGCTACAGCTGTAAGCTGCAATGACTTTTCAAAATGCAAAATATCATTCATTGTTTATCAAACCCTATGTTGTTGGTACTCATTTGCATCGTCTCGAAGAGACGATGCAAATGAGTACCCACAACATAGGGTTTGGATTTGAAACAAGAAATTTAGAATGTTTTTGGCTTGTCGTAACTATCGTCTTGCTCTATTATGTTATTGACAACAATCAAGGAAACATTACAGGACATTGCTGTATTATTTCTGTGTTTGAAGATGGAAAATAGCTCACATCAGCATTATTGGAGCGCTGAATATTGCCTGTATAGGCTTTCTATAGAAAATGGAAAATCGTCGTTTTAAGGACAGATCCTCCATTTATTTCCCACGGTAAGATTTTTTTCATTTTTTCTGTACTGACATTTAAATATACAAGAAGTAAAAAAATGACTTACAAACTATAGGTCACCAAGCGAATTAAAAAGTTATTGGATTTCAAGGGATACTACTCTTGTCTAAAATTGCAAAAATGAGGTGTCACTTAAATACCCACAAAAAAGGTTTTCGAAATGACTAGCATTACATAAATAAGTCTTTATTGTGTTCAATATGTTTTATTTTGTATAAATGAGTATCAATTTGGGAAAATTTATTGATGATTTTGAAATTTTTAGTAAATCATTCTTTCAAAAGTAGCTGAAATTGCTCTTTTTTCGCAACGTTTCTGATAATAAAAAATATTCCAGCGGTAAGATTTTTTTCTTTTTTGGTATAGACATAGTGCTTGGTCATACCTACAAAAGCAAACAAAGAAAAATATATCAAACCAAGCGTTTTTCTTAGTTATAAGTAAAATTTGGTTTACTTTTTGCGGCTCTGTCCGAAATTGTTTCACTACTTTTATCCATTTTCTTCCTTATTACCAGCTTCAGATAATACAAAGTGTCATCTTTTGTGTCCATCTGAAGCGGACTAGCTCATAAAAACACCACATTGCTTTTGTTGCTCCGTTTCCTATCGCTAACGCCACATGTTGAACGCGTAACATAAAGCGAAATGTACCATCCGAGTACTATTACACTTTAATTGACCAAACAGAGAAAATTGAAATAACCGAAAAGGGTCTTGTCATTTATCAACCAAACATTAACTAAATGTAAAAAATACATTTGCTGAAAAGGCCCATTACTGAAACAGCTTTATTTTCGTTATTTAGGATATGCGCAGTAAGTTGCGCAGTAACAACTGGAGGATCTGTCCTTAAATGCAAAACCTCGTATCTCGTTTTCGGAAAATTTTAAAGGGGACGGAAAAAAGTGTAATAACTTTTCCCAAACCGAAAGGATTTACTTTTAAATTTGCACACATCGTTCACAAAAAATGTGTCATTAATACTGTTTAGTAAAATACATCAAAACTTGCAAGAATTGTCTTAACTGGGCACACAAGATTTGACTTTGAAAATCGCGGAATTCGACATACGAGGTTTTGCATTTACACCGACGAAATAAATTTTGTCATTTGACTTACAGAGGTATAAGAAGGAGGGAGTAAAGACAAACCTTATTGTTGGTACTCATTTGAATTGTCATGTGGAAATGATTTCAACACAAGTTGTTTCATGCTTTAAAAATCTGTTAGGGATCCACATTATCTGTACCTCTGGATTTAGGATAAAAGTGAAAATTAAAAATAATAACAACATTGAGTGACAGGAATGAATAAAAAAAATGTTCAAGGCACTTTTCTAGTTTTTATGTGGAAAATATCTGGAAAATATCTTACATCAGCAATATTGGACAAGTGAATATTCCAATACAGGATTTATAAGGAAAGTTTTTCTCTGCAAGAATGTAAGATATTGCCTTAGTTATTGGATTCTGTAAGATTTTGAATATCTGTGAGGAAAAATTCTGATAAAAGTTTTAAATTATGGAATAATACGATAGTATAGAATTAAAAATAAGTGGGATAAAAAAAGAGTTGAAAATGGACAAAAATGAGTTGGTAATTAAGTTAGTGTTACTTTTTTGTACACTTTCTTAAACGGTAACAATTTTTGACAATTCCTATCAGATACATTTTAGCTTTTTAGCTAAAGTAAAGGATTTGTGGACAGTAAGTGACATAAAATATTGCGGCAAAAAAGACATAAAATATTGTGGCAAAAGGAGAAAATGCTGGTTAGCAGAATTTTCTCCTTTTGTCACAATGTTTTTCCAAGATTTTAATGAGGGAATTCAAAACTAGTTCTTGTCTGGGAAAGGATTAAAAGTCTGTGGGGGAGTGGAGTTTTAGATGGAATTCATAAAATTTCAGGCGACATTCTCAGCAACAAGTGTCAGAAGCATAAAAACCGCTCCGAGCGAGTAATTACTTCTAATGTTCTTTTCATCTTTTTAATTAAGCTTTGAAAAAGCTTTTAAAAACGACAAAAGTGCACTTTGCAGTTTCTTTGCTTGATGAAAAAAAATGCAACATTCGCTATCCATACATTGAGCAACAGATAAAATATAGTGAAAACAAATTATATTGCAAAAATGGTTTATTAAACAGCCAAACCCTATGTTATTGGTACTCATTTGAATTGTCTCGGTGAGATGATTCAAATGAGAACCAACAACATAGGCTTTTTAGTTGAAATGACTGATTAGGGTTGTCGTTATTCGAACTGATCTGTAAGCTTCTGCATGATCCTTGAAGTCTTGTTTGAAGTTTTACCATTGCTCACTTTCGGCTTGAACATGTGAATGCAATTGTGAATTCAAATCATGGGATGGTTGTAGAGCTTGTCTGAAGAATTTGACAAAGTAAAAGAAATCCTTCTGTGTGAATGTTTCAATACTGAGCCATGATCTGAAAAAAAGTGACCCATGGACAGAGCAACAATGATGGAAATATTGCTTTGTGAAAAGCCATCACCCCCTCTTATCTGTTACTCTGCCCATGTGGTGTTTGATACCATTACAAATCTAAATCTGATCAGGATCCTTGCTACACACATTGAAGAAGCTTTCATTCAGTCAACAACTTGGGTTTTGATCAGACTGCGTGTATGCACAGGCTGATCTGCTCAAGTTCTATATTGAGGACCGTTTTTCCAGATCCTATTGTTCAATTACATCTTTTGCTAGACATTGAAGAAGCTTTCAGTTTAACACAGGCTGATCTTGATCTATGTTTGTCCCCTTACAGATTCCATACTTCAGTTACTTCTTTTGTTGCACAGGCTGATCTGGATCTATGTTCATCTCAAGTTTTATATTGAGGACCCTTTTTCCAGAGTTTATAGTTCAATTACATCTTTTGCGCCCTCTTGTCTGTAGCTTTGCACCATCCTTGATGTCTCAAGGACTATTTTAGATCTTGCTTGCTGTCTTCTTTAATGCATTGTGCAGTTTTTAAACCCTTTCCCAAGCAAGACCTGGTTTTGACGTCCCTAATAGAAAGTGTTTTGGAAAACATTGAGGCAAAAGAAGAAATAGCTGATATTCAGCAATTTCTCCTTTTGCCTCAATATTTTGGGGACATCCCAGTGGGTCTTATCCCATTTGGTCTAAACTTCAATTTTCCCATTTCGTCTAAAACTCTTAATTAAAGATATCAATAAAGTTATGGAATTTAAAATTGAACTTTTTGTATATCATTTGTATCACACACCTTTTCGGACACTTACACCTTTTTGACACTTGTAAATGCAATTTTATATGAAATGGGATATTGATAAAACAAGGTCTGAAAAGGTATTAGACGAGATGGGAATTTTTCGTCTAATCCAAATTTTTTATATATTAGACGAAATGGGATTAGACCAACTGGGATGTAACCAATATTTTCTCTTATATTATAGACAAATCTTAGGTCTATCTGCTTCCATTTTGACATATACAGCTTTTGAAGTGGACCCCCCTACAATTTGATGTTTGGAAAAGGGTTAGTGCACTGTGCAGTTGAAATGATAGGAGGATAGGTTAGTGCAGTTATTTTGTAATGTTCAAAATTACTTCTATCATAAAAAATTTGTGAGTTCGGATTTATTGTGTTCTCGGGTAATATAGGATGAAATTTTTGTGTCACCCACAATATATATTGTCGGTGTAAGTCTTCTTCTGAGTGTTAGTCTTCCTTGATTTTTCAAGAGACATAAACACATATACAGGGCCTGACACAAGGCTAGGTTTTGCATTAACAACGACAATATCTACATCACATCCTAAAAATGCATCGTAAATTTGTGTTGAGCATGTGACTGGGTTACATTCATCAAGCTGATCTAGGTCCTCATTTGCTCCAGAAATAAGTCATTATCTAAGAAAGATTAATACCAAATCAAGCTAATGAGCAGATCTATTTTGGTTAAGGTGAAGATCTAGACATATTATGTGACCCCTAGGGACAAGGTTTTCACAGATTGGTGTTATGTATTTAGTAAGGACTAAGGACACTTGCCAGGGTTCACACATAGGTACTATGTTATTATCACACAGCCCTTTGTGGCCATCTTAATGATGCTGATCCTTAACCCTTTTCTCAAACAGGCCCTGGTTGATGTGCTTAATCTTTATGAGTAAAGACTTTGGAAAACAGTGAGACAAAAGAAGAAAATGTTGATGGCAGCCTTTTCTCCTTTTGTCTCAATATTGTCTGTATTTAGTAAGAACCAAGGACACAGTCTTGTTTAGATTCACAAATAGGTACTATGTTATTATCACAGTCTTTTGTGGCCATCTTAATGCCCTCTTAAAGTGACATTTCAGAATTTTTTGTCATAAATTTTACATTTATTTTTATCTGAAAGAGCATATTTCCTTATGAAAATTCTGAAAATTTCGAGCCAAAATATTGCGCCGTTTACGAGAAATTTATATTTTTGTGTTAAAATTGGACAAATTGTTGTGGACAACAGTTCGGATTTATATGCAATTTATCGATTATGTCTCAACTTTAAATGCGTGTTTCTCGCTTATTGGCAACAACTTAAAAAAACCAATAGTATTTATACTCATTAGAATAACCAATCTTGGCATCAAGACATACTTTAAAAAATTGAAATTGGAATGAAATGTCCCTTTAATGAGAGGCTGATCCTTAACCCTTTAACAAACAAGCCCTGTTTGGGAAAACATTAAGACAAAAGAAGAAAATGCTGATATCAGCATTTTCTCCTTTTGTCCAGATATGTTCTGCATTTACTATTGAAGACCAAAAACACTTGCTAGGATTCACACATAGGTGTTATGTTATTATCACACAGTCTTTTATGGCCATCTCAATGATGCTGATCATTGACCCTTTCTCAAACCAGGCCCTGTTTGATATGCATGATCATATATGAGTAATGGCTTGGGAAAATATTGTGACAAAAGAGGAAAATGCTGATAACAGAATTTTCTCCTTTTGCCTTAATATTTTCTGTAATTAGTAAGGACTAGTCTAAGGACACTAAGGTCTTGTTAGGGATTCACACATAGGTACTATGTTATTATCACAGAGTCTTTTATGGCCATCTAAATGAGAGGCTGATCCTTAACCCTTTCCTCAAACAGGCCCTGTTTGATATGCATGATCATATATGAGTAATGGCTTGGGAAAATATTGAGACAAAAGAAGAAAATGCTGATAACAGCATTTTCTCCTTTTGTCTAAATATTTTCTGTATTTAGTAAGGACTAGTCTAAGGACACTTGTTAGTGATTCACACATAGGTACTATGTTATTATCACACAGCCCTTTGTGGCCAATTTAATGAGAGGATGATCCTTAACCCTTTCTCAAACCAGCCCTTGTTTAGATTTGCTTCATAAGGGAGGAACTGAAAAATACCAGCATTTTCTGCTTTTGTCTCAATATTTTCCGTATTTAGTAAGGATTAAGGACAGTTATGAGGGGTCTCTACGTTATTATCACAGTTTTTTGTGGCCGTCTTAATATTGCTTATGCTTGATCATGATGCTGTAACAAACATCTGCTATGTTTTTATGATGCCCATAGAAAATGTTAGTGAAAACATTGAGAGAAAAGAAAGAAGACACAAATTGTGTTTATCTTCATCTCCCAAGATGTTTTTTCAAAGCCTTTATTTTCTGTGGTGTCAAAATTTTGTTTATCTCATTTGATCTATCATATATTATTAATATTAGATCTACACTGTATCTTAGCTATCATGTCTAAAGTTAAGATGAAAAGGGGCCGTCAAGAGATCAAACAAAATCAAAGTGTAGACTATGATACCCCCAGGCTAGGCATGCGGTCATCACTTACTGACCATTTGTCCAGGGTGTCTCACCAATAAAGACATTTTCTGGTTGATTTATTAACCCTTTCCCAAACAAGACCTGGTTTTGATGTCCCTAATTATGAAGGCCTGGGAAAATATTGAGACAAAAGAAGAAAATGCTGGTAACCAGCATTTTCTCCTTTTGTCTCATTATTTTTCTATGCTGTCTTATACACAAAATCCAGATCTATTTACACCCATTTTGTCGTCTGCAGCAGCTTTGAAATTGGAACAGTCCAAAATTCTGCCGATTGGGAAAGGTCCAGGATGACTGACCAATAAAGACATTTTCTGGTTGATTTATAAATGAAGAGGTACCTCACTGACATTTAGTGTTTAGTTTCTAAATAAACTTTAACTTTGATGTAATCAGTAATATTGTCACTGATGACATTTTAGACTGGTGTGCTTTTATACAGCCTTTATTAATCTGTCTATCTATTTGTCTAACTAGTCATTGAGCAATCTACATGGATAAGCTTTAACTCATTCCCAAACGACAAAAAATGTGACTGTTCCAATTTGAAAGCTGCTGCAGATGACAAAATAGATGTTGAAAAAGATTGATTTTGTGCAAACTGTAGCGCAGAAAACATTGAGGCAAAAGGAGAAACTGCTGGTTATCAGCAGTTTCTTCTTTTGTTTCAATGTTTTCCCAAACCTTTTCTTTTAGGCACGTCAAAACCAGGTCTTGTTAGGGAAAGGGTTAAAGTTGTAGAAGTTGACCAAGATATTTCAGCCAAAACGATAATGTTGGCTTGCTATGAACAAGCTTTAGATATTAGGTTTTGCAAGGAAAGAAGCAATATGTTGTTTGGCTTTGAAAGACAGAGCCAATGTGGAAGCCAATGTCAAATTTAACAAGGAACATAATTATAGCGAATTAATTTTGTATCTTTAGCAAGAAGATGATTGATTGCTGCAATTTAACCATATTAGCCAATAGAAATAGATTGATTGAGTTGATTGGGTACCTATCTATGCTATGCAATGCCCTAATTTGTTTGCACCTTGTAATCATCCAATGAATTTGAAACAAAATACACAAATTCTTTTGTGTATTTTCAGGAACATAATTATGCTGCCATTGTAATTGTGCTCTGGAGATTCATGAAACAGCAATATATAAACAATGGGGAACTCAAATCTTTGAAATAATGAGATAAAGGCCATGTTTACACAAATACATACAATCTTATATAATCATATAATAATTATGCAACAAAATAAAAAAAATTGTTTGTGTATTTTCAGGAAAATATGCCGCCATTGTAAATGTGCTCCTGAGATTCATGATATGGCATCAAGTGTAGTGGATGAACGGACATTAAACAAATTGATTCACGACGTTAAACGGAACTCGACGTCCGACGATGACAGTGGATGTCCGCTGGAGGAGTATTCGTGGATACCTCCGGGACTTAAACCTGAACAGGTAAAAATTCATCATATTATAATTATATGACCGAAGACTGGAAAGCAGAATGATAGACTCGCCCAAATTTGAAAACTGTTGCAAAAGAAAAAAATACATTTAGAAAGCCTTCAATCTATAGCACAGAAATAGAGAGATGTTAAGAAAATGGTGACAAAATGTAAATACGGCCAAGAAGAAGAATATTTGAAAATTAATAAAAAACAGTAAAAAGAGGCCATATTTGGGTAAATATTTATGAAACTTTTCAAAGGGATTTGACCAAAGGTCAAACTTGAAATGTAAATTGAGTTTTTGTTGTGGATGGTCATGCATGCCAGGCCAGGGTTCACCTCATACAATGCATGGGACAGACATTTATTTATTGGTAGATTAGTTTATCATAAAAAATGAAAGGAAAATCCCTTTTATGGCCTTGCCTACAGCCAGTGGCGACGATATTAAAAATATTTTTGCTGATTTTGATAGAGATAAAAATAGTATATTAGTCATAATTTTGTACAACATTTGATGGCCAAAAGCGAAGTTATCTTATTGTATGAGATCTTCAAACAAAAATTTCAATGTTTGCTACAAATGTTGGATAACATAATGTGCAGACTTACCTTATTCTATGCTGCTTCTCATTGCACCTGGAACCAAAAAATATTCAAACAGTATTTTGTCGCTTTTATAAAAAACCTTGTAATTGCAGCTTGATACAAACTGCCGTTACAAGGTTTATGAAGAAAAGCGATAATTTATATGTGAGCATCTTTTCAAAGGATTTATGTCTATGCAAAAGCTATTGAAATCAAAAGCATTTACATGGAAGAGTTAGAAATAAAGAAATGCAATTGCAATGAAATTGCAATTAGCCCATTGTTTCTTGGCAATTACTTTCAATATAATTCAATGTAATCAATGAAAAGAAAATAACATTTCTTGAGAGTCACAGTGAAATTAAGCTGAGTGTTCATCCAAATGACTAGCCATGAAATTAACTTGAATAGTTATAAAATAACAATTATGGTATTTTGATTGCAGTTTATCCCTTACCCAAGCAATACAACCCCTGCGAAAAGTTCATTTTCGTTCAAAAACTGTTCTAGAACATTCTAGATCATTGAATGGTAGTTCTAGAATTGTTCTAGAACTTCCATTTAATAATCTAGAACATTTTAGAACAGTTCTAGAACTAGAAATGCATTATTTAACTTTTTTTGCAGGGGAAATGTTGACTATTACAATTTCAAAGCTACTTCAGACAACACAAGTTATACTTTTAAAAATATAACTTGTTGATAATCTGATACAGAAAATATTGAGGCAAAAAAAAGAAAGTGCTGATAATCAGATTTTTTTTCTTTTGCCTCTATGTTTTCCCCAGCATTTTTCAAGTCAAAGACATCAAAATCAGGGCATGTTTATGAAAGGGTTACCGGTCTCCAGCTACTCTAATTAAGTAAGTTAATGTTTGGTAATGAATGGGTACCAGGTACATAAAACCTCCAGTTGTTATTGAAGATGAATACCACTTTGTTGTAGAGTGAACAGGGAAACTTTTGTTTTTAACCCTTTCCCAAACGGCAAAATTTTAGGGTGATCCACTTCAAAAAATGCCACCAATGACAAAATGGATGTTATTAAAGATAAAATTTGTGTAAAATATGGCATAGAAAATATTGAGACAAAAGGAGAAACTGCTGGTTATCAGCAGTTTCTTCTTTTGTTTCAATGTTTTCCCAAGCCATTTCGATTAGGGACGTCAAAACCAGGTCTTGTTTGGGAAAGGGTTAAACAATAATTTTAGCTGTACAATAATTATACTTGTAGATATTTCTATCATTTTGTGGAAAACTGGTGTAAATGTATTGAGTTTCATGTACACTTATACATCAATTTTGCTCTGAGGCAGCAATTCATTTGGATTGGGTGAAGTTGTCTAATTTGTGGTTATACTATTTGTTTTGGCATTCATTTGATTGCCTAAATACATTACGAATGAATTGATGAAGATGCAAAAAATATATGGCCCACAATAATATCAGGGCCCTTTTAATATCTATTTGATCATGTACCAGTGTTGTAATGCATTATAAACTTTATATTCTTTCAATTTCATGATTGGGCATATTGCTTTATTGAGTTATTTCGGATAATTAATTACTGCAGAAAATCATGCAATTATTACAAAGATCTGAATGCATGAAATATGTGCAAAGCGATCTTTGTCTACAATAATTATTCCCTTCAAATGCAGACATTATCTGAATATCAGGAGAAATTTCTGCCATTCCTCGAAAATCTGGAAAATTGCAGGTAATAAACAAGGTGCTAGTCTAAAGCTACTCTTCAAACCTGGAGGGGAGAAAGTAATTCAAAATGGTTCTCACATGCTGGTTTCTGGCTTTCCAGATATGTGTGGCTTGTTTAACACTTTTTAACCCTTTCCCAAACATTTGCCAATGTTTTGATGTCGCTTATAATTTGTGAAAGTCTGGAAAAGGAGAAATTGCTGATATAAATGTCTACACCCCTTGTTACAAATTAAGAATGCAATGGTTACCCCTTCTTATGTGTTAACCTAGGTCTTCTTCCATTTGGCTATTCCCTGGCAAAAAAATGAAAGAAACACTCTAAATTACTTCCCCTTGTTCATTGGGTTTGAAGGACTTATTACCTGCAATTTTCCAGATTACCTGGGAATGGCAACAATTCCTTTTGACAGTTAGCTTCATTAAACTTTCATCCTTTACTATGGGCAGGATGTGATTTGTGGCCTTTCTTTCTCTCATTATTTTTCCAGAGCATAACCAGGGCTGGTTAGGTTAATGCCTAAAATATAGCTTAGTTGTTTACTTTAACCATTTCCTGTAGGACAAAACTGTTTCTGAAAGCTGATGCAGACCCATGATTAATTGGATAATAATGAAAATGTAAATTTGTCTCCATACCTAGACCTTATTTTGATATCCTTACAATACAATAAAGGATTGGGGAAACATTGTGGCTCATAATCAGTATTTTCTCCAATTGCCCTGATATTTTCTTTGCTATTGTGTCAATGTGAAACTCTCTGTTTTTGGCTGCATCTCTTTTGCAACACATTAAATTGGAACGTTCAGTCTACATTTTTGCCATTTTTAAAGACACCAATTTGATAATAATCAATCATAGGAACATTGAACTTATTATTAAGTTAGAAACTTCCCTTTTCTTGTGAACATTCAGATCAGTTCTATTTTACTTGTTACCCCCTACTTGAAATTCCCATGGTAACAACATGAAAAGGCTGTTCAGCGTTCAGACAATTGTTGCAGGGAACAGCTGAAAATTTGGGATGAATCATGACAAACTATGGATCAATTGGTTCGGTAACCCTTTCTCAAATAGTGGATGATAGGGAAAAAAAGTTTTTGTGAAGAAAACCTTGTGAGAAAAGGAGAAATGTTGATAACTAGTAATCCTTCTTTTCCATGTTTTAACATGCCATGATAATTATGGAAATTTTCTGACTTTGTACCATTTATTTCTTGAATACAACACCTTTGAAATTTGGTTGGTATGAAATTTTGTTTGGGAATGAGTTAGCAATTTTAGAAGGTTTCTTTATTTTAGACTTGTCCAAGTTCAAAGGAGGGGCAGATTATAGGAAATATACAACAATGTTATGCAGCATGGAAAACAATGACGATAAAGGAGAAATCTTGTCTCCTAATTTTCTCAATGTTTTCCAAAACTTTCCTGTATAGAGATGTCAAAACAAGGCATCGTATTGGAAAAGGATGAGTACAGTTGTTGTTTACCAATCAAATTTTGGTTCCTATACTAAACAAATTATGTCTGCATTCTTCCATGCTCTGTGCAATATCTTGTCAAATATGTTTGGCATTTTCAACTTGATATCTCCATTAATCGATCATTTTAGAGATGAAAGTCATGTGAGCCTTATAGCAGAAACTCAGGTTTTGTAAAGTTCTTTAAAATTTTAACGAGAACCAAACAGCAATAAATTCTAAGGACCAATAAAGTTTATGCCTGCAACAGATCCTTATGACTTGTCAAAAATATCTAGATTTTTGGGAAAACATTTAAATGAAGTTCTGAAACAAGAAAATATACCCTGCCTTGATTATGCTGTTAAAATGTAAATTTTGGATCATGCTTGTCTGCCACAAAAATAGATAAAGAAGAACGAGCCAAAGAAGAAAACACTTTAGTTTGAAATATTTCACTTATGATGCCTTTGTTCAAAGAAGTATGGATGCAAAATTAAACTTGTTTAACATGTCTTGAAGTAGTTTTTGATTACCATTAACCCTTTCCCAAATAAGCCCATCATTGTGATGTCAAGAATTAGAAAATATAAGCTTTGGAAAATATTTAGGCAAAAGAAGAAAATGCTGATAACCAGCATTTTTATGCCCCCGTATCGAGAGATCGGGGGCATATTGTTTTACTCATGTCCGTCTGTCTGTCTGTCTGTCTGTCTGTCCGTCTGTCCGTCTGTCTGTCCGTCCGTCCGTCTGTCCGAAAACTTAACCTGAAAACTTAACCTTTGCCATTTCTCCAAAACTATTTGACATACAAAGCTCAAATTTGGTATGCAACTTCCTTTCAACAAAATCTATCTGTTCCATGCAATTTGACTTTCCTCAAGGTCATCCATTAACCCTTATCAACCCTTTACTCCACGAAAACTTAACATTTTCGAAAAATGGCCATTTCGGGGGCATTTGTGTTTCACGAACACATCTTGTTTTCGTTTGTCTCAATATTTTTTTCAGGTATATTATCCACATTTTGCATGTTGAATAACATCGACTTGTCATCCCCAGCATCTTTCAAATCGGACCAATCTTTAATTTTGTTGTTTGGTAAAAGTTGAACATGTCTTGAAGGGGTTTTTGATTACCATTAAGATAGCATTATCTTCCCAGATAAAAAGGCAGAAAACAGGGGCCATTGTTGTCTGAAATCATGCACACCGCTCATCTATTTTCACTTTAATAAAAAATCTATTACCTGGATACTGTACTTAACTTCAATTGAAGAGAAATTTAAAATAGAACATCATCTATTTGCCCAATTTTTTGAGAGCACAATTGCTTTTCAATAAGAACCTCGTAACTGCAGCTTGTTTTAAGCTGCAGTTACAAGGTTTTCGAAGAAAAGCAGCGATTTGATATGACTGTGCATGTTCGTAAGACTATAACATTGATTGCTGAGAAGTTTGAATTTGTTTGCAACTGTATTATTATCTTTATATTTGGCAAAAGTGTTGTTATGATTTCAATCATAATTCATATCTGTCATAATCTATTTTACATAAACTACCTACTAATAAGTATTGTAATAATGTATTATACCGCTCAATTCCTTTGTAAATTGGCTGACCCCAGATATCTCAGTTGGTAATGTCTGAATCTATCGAACCAGTGGTTGTTAGTTTGAACCCTGGGGCTCAGCTAAAATTTCTTTGTGGCATTCACCAAAAGCTATTTGTCTCACCAATGGATGTGAATCATGTTGGTGAGAGCGCTCCTGGGTTGGGGTGGGGTAGGGGGCTCGGATTGGATTTTGCGGTAGTGCTGGTGAGAGATTAATACCAGCAATTCATCAGTAGGTGCTCCAGTCCAGGAAAAATGACCAATGCAGTTTAAAGAGCCAATAAATCCTGTAAAAATTGCACCAGTTCTTTTGCTGATCCTGCTGCCCTATCTTGAAAGTCGAAGATCGATCCTCCGCCTCAATGGATAATTCTCTTTAACTTCACAACAACGGCACCATCCCTGAACTGTTTCGGTATAATTGTGTAGCATGTATGTTGCATTTTGGGGTGACCTGGCATGAAATTAGAGGGCAAGTTTTATGTACAATTAATTTACAACCAATGATACCAAATTACATGGTCATAAAACACAAAACAGATAATTAAGTGAAACATGCTTCTTTACCATGTATTGGGGGGATGGTTTTTGTCAAGCCTTGGCTAGCCTTGGTTATGTCGCAGTTGTATCAATGTGTCTCTGTGTTTGTACATTTAGTAGTTTATAATTTAACTGTTTCATAATTTCTTCATTTCAAGATTGTTTTCAAATAAATTGGCACATAAGTATGTTCGAATTTTACCTCAGATTGCCAAAGTCAAGGTCATTTACAAGTCAAAAGACATATATCACAGGCATTCCATGGACTGCAACTACCTCTTGAAAATAAATTATGTGATCTGTCTCGCTAAAAGGGACTGTCTTGAATTAGAAAGTCAATAAATCCAAATTCGGCATAACAGATCAGACTTGGCAGACGTTAACCAGATGTCCTATTTAGAAAAGGAACATACATTAAAGGGACATTTCATTCTAATTTCAATTTTTCAAAGTATGTCTTGATGCCAAGATTGGTCATTCTAATGAGTATAAATACTATTAGTTTTTTTAAGTTGTTGCCAATAAGCGAGAAATACGCATTTAAAGTTGAGGCATAATCGATAAATTGCATATAAATCCGAACTGTTGTCCACAACAATTTGTTCAATTTGAACACAAAAATATAAATTTCTCGTAAACGGTGCAATATTTTGGCCTGAAATTTTCAGAATTTTTATGCTCCCCGAAGGGAGAGCATATAGTCGCCGCTTTGTCTGTCCGTCCGTCCGTCCTGTCCGTCCGTCATTCCGTCCGTCTGTCCGTCCGTCCGTCCGTCCGAAGTGATTTCTCCATAACCCTTGGGCCAAATCAATTGAAACTTACCATGTGAACTCTCTATGACATAATGCCGATGTACTTTTCCCGGTTTTTGGATTTGAGGCCTCGTCATGGGAAAAGGGGACTTAAGGTAAAATATAGTTTTTCTCTAATTTCTCCTAGTCTAATGGTCAGAATTTGATGAAATTTCATATTTGAGTAGTAAATCAGATGCCCTTGACAATAAACTATGTGAAATTTGGTTATAAAAAATATTTCATGCAAAAAGGGGGCTTAACATTTGCTAGCTTTATGTTAGCTCTGCATGGCATACATTTATTGTGACAATGCCTTATTCGGGGAGCATTGTCCGTCTCTGACGGCTCTTGTCATAAGGAAATATGCTCTTTCAGATAAAAATAAAAGTAAAATTTATGACAAAAAATTCTGAAATGTCACTTTAAGATGGAGAAAACATTCTAGATTTTGAAATCATTATTGATACAAGTGAGAAGTACAGAGTGTCCCAAAAAAAAACGGAACCCTAATTCAAAGTCAAATATTTCAAAGCGTAAGCAAAAAATCAAATTTTTGAATTTGTAGTACTGAAGATACATTATTTTTGCACTTGTGTTCCAAATTCCACATAAAAAATATGCATCGGTTCTAATGTTATAAGCAAATTAATAATGACACTAAAAACCGATCTGACATGATTTTGATTTTTGCGTCTTGTTTGTTTGTGAAAGCGCACTAACGGTCAGCTAATGAATTCTGTACCGTTGTACATGTATGTACCGATTTTCTCAAAATTGAAGATGTACACGTTCTGTACGTTCAAATTGAGTCCATAGGGTGGTTGTTTGAATGAATTTCAAATTATTATGTGATTCATTTCACATGGCGCAGTTTTAACTTTTATTTTCATAAATTACAAGCTTGGTATGCTTCCTAAAATTAGTCCAGCCTTGATTTTCTTGCATAGTTTACATTTCTGTGGACTATGATTTATTTTTTATGCTCCCCGAAGGGAGAGCATATAGTCGCCGCTTCGTCTGTCCGTCCGTCCGTCCGTCCGTCATTCCGTCCGTCCGTCCGTCCGTCCGTCTGTCCAAAGCGATTTCTCTGTAACCCTTGGGCCAAATCAAATGAAACTTACCATGTGAACTCCCTATGACATAATGCCGATGTACTTTTCCCAGTTTTTGGATTTGAGGCCTCGTCATGGGAAAAGGGGACTTAAGGTCAAATACACTTTTTCTCTAATTTCTCATAGTCTAATGGTCAGAATTTGATGAAATTTCATATTTGAGTAGCAAATCAGATGCCCTTGACAAGAAACTACTTTAAATTTGCGTATAAAAAGTATGTCATGGAAAAAGGGGGCTTAACGTTTGTTAGCTTAATCTTAGCTCTGCATGGCATACATTTATTGTGACAATGCCTTAATCGGGGAGCATTGTCCGTCTCTGACGGCTCTTCCCTAGCGAAAGTTTAATCATGTTACATGATTAAATGTGTTTAATCATGATCAAACATGTTATTTAAGGTGGTGATCATGTGGCCGGACTGTGTTTTATGAACATGTTTCACGATGAAACATGATCATATGAAAAGTATGTTCTATTAAGGAGAAATTAATTAATCTTGGATTGAAATTCATTATTAAGTCAAATTAAGTGGCCAAATTGTAATATTTCAAAAATGCTTATCAGAATAAGATACAGTCTAACCTGTATTAAGAGACCGTCTTTGGGATTCACCAAAAAAGGTCACATATGACAGGTGGTCTCTTAATTGAGGGTCAGACAGAATTGGTAAATTTTTCAAAGTACATTTACGATCAATGTTTAGTATTTATTGCATGCTAAAATTAATTTACAAATGAATATACTCTACATTATATAATAAAACTATATAAAATGATTGGAAGAACACGCCTTATATAGTAAGAATATCGGTCAATCGATCTACATTAAGTTTCCTTTACAATGCACTGGCCGTCATGGTGAAAATCAGCATGTCAGCAGACCTTTAAACATGTCAAATAATGAATTGTCCTCGATCCAACATTTCCTATTTAGTCATTCCCACTGTGCAACATTAATTTTGAAGTTCTTCTTGATGAAAAGATCGGCAATTTCAAACAACCAAAACTGTAAATTGAATTCGAGAATTTGCCAAGAATTTTATCCTATCTTTGTTTGTGCCTACTTGATTCGCGGATTCGTAGTTGCCAATACTCAAGGGATCCTTAATCGAACAAATATTTCGGCCGTTTACAAGCCTATCCCTACTAAGAAAATTACAATCAAGTTCGTCCCGGCGACATCATTTTTTACGATAACTTATTTCTCACGCTATTTGATTTTGAACACCGTTAACTTTCGTTTCCCTCTCAAGAATCCATATTTTGAAATTACGTCCCCGAAGAAAAGTCGCTAAAAACAGTTTCGACGGTTGATTTGGGCTCAGATTTTAAGGTCGCTTGTCGGGTAAGGCAGGGAGTCGTTTAATTCAGGGTCAAATTATAGCAAAATGCTTCGGGAGGAAAAAATACGGTCACATATGGCAGGAAGTCGCTAAATTCAGAGGGTCGCTACGGCAGGTTTGACTGTATTAGCCAAACATGTTTCAACATGTTACTTTAATTAAACATGTTCTGATGTCAAACATGATGGGTGGAATCAGAGTGTCAGTCAGTTCATAATGAGATGTTAACCAAACTGCAGACCACCCAGTTGAAATGTTTACCATGCATTATGGTTACCATGGTATTTCATTGTATTTGGCATCTGATCATGTTTTTTCATGATCAACTGTGAAAAAACATCAAATGCTATGGTAAAACCATGGTCAGAGTTGCTTCTTTGACCATGTTAGACCATGGTTCTAAAGCGTTATCATGGTATGAAATGAAATACCATGGTCACCTATCTAACAAAGATCATAACCATGGTCAAATCATTTGTTAGAGCATGGTTCTACAGTGTTATCATGGTATGAAATGAAATACCATGGTCACCCATCTTACAAAGATCATAACCATGGTCAACCATGGTCAAATCATATGTTAGAACACAGTTCTACAGTGTTATCATGGTATGAAATGATAACCATGGTCACCCATCTTACAAAGATCACAAACATGGTCAACCATGGTCAAATCATGATGATGTCACTTCCTGTTTTGCTAAAATAAATGGAGGGAACATGAGTTTGTTTGTTTGGAATTTCTCAAGTAACTGTTGATGTTTGTGATAATTTCAACCTGTGTACAGTAGTGAATTACATAAAAATATAGGAGTTTGCTTATTGAAAAGGTCAAGTAAGACAACACCTTAATTTTGGTGAGTAATCTTTTGACTTTCAAATTCAAATAACACCCCACCCACATTTTTACATTGTAACCTATGATATATCCTTTCTTGAAGGGCTAAGAATAAACATGTATATTATCAAACATGGTTTATCGTGTTTGACCATGGTCAAATCATGATGATGTCACTTCCTGTTTTGCTAAAAAAAATGGAGGGAACATGAGTTTGTTTGTTTGGAATTTCTCAAGTAACCGTTGATGTTTGTGATAATTTCAACCTGTGTACAGTAGTGAATTACATAAGAATATAGGAGTTTGCTTATTGAAAAGGTCAAGTAAGACAACACCTTAATTTTGGTGAGTAATCTTTTGACTTTCAAATTCAAATAACACCCCACCCAAATTTTTACATTGTAACCTATGATATATCCTTTCTTGAAGAGCTAAGAATAAACATGTATATTATCAAACATGGTTTATCATGTTTGACCATGGTCAAACCATGATGATGTCACTTCCTGTTATGCTAAAATAAATGGAGGGAACATGAGTTTGTTTGTTTGGAATTTCTCAAGTAACTGTTGATGTTTGTGATAATTTCAACCTGTGTACAGTAGTGAATTACATAAGAATATAGGAGTTTGCTTATTGAAAAGGTCAAGTAAGACAACACCTTAATTTTGGTGAGTAATCTTTTGACTTTCAAATTCAAATAACACCCCACCCACATATTTACATTGTAACCTATGATATATCCTTTCTTGAAGAGCTAAGAATAAACATGTTTATTATCAAACATGGTTTATCATGTTTGACCATGGTCAAATCATGATGATGTCACTTCCTGTTTTGCTAAAAAAAAATGGAGGGAACATGAGTTTGTTTGTTTGGAATTTCTCAAGTAACTGTTGATGTTTGTGATAATTTCAACCTGTGTACAGTAGTGAATTACATAAAAATATAGGAGTTTGCTTATTGAAAAGGTCAAGTAAGACAACACCTTAATTTTGGTGAGTAATCTTTTGACTTTCAAATTCAAATAACACCCCACCCACATTTTTACATTGTAACCTACGGTAGTCCATGGTCAAACATGGTCCCTGGCCCATGATAGTTCATGTTTTTTCATGGAAAACCATGATACATTTCACCTGGGAATCTACCACAATACTTTCAATTCACTAAGTGTAACTCACAACCATTTAATTGACACATGATCAAACATTTTCGAACATTTCTAATTACTATGTTTTATCATGATTTAAACATGTTTAGACAGGATTTTAGGTATGATTCAATATGTCTTAAACATGTTGAAACATGTTAGTTAACCTTGTAAAAAACATGTTTAATCATGATCAGGAAATATTCTTTTGGAATCATGAAACATGATTAACCATAATCACCTTTGACCATGTTGGATCATGGTGCCATTTAACGCACATGTTTAGATATGTTCAGACATGTTTAAAACACGGTCAAATCATGTTTCAACATGTCCTATAAACATGATAAAACATGTTTGAAACATATGTCAACGTGTTCCAACCATGTTGTTTTCGCTAGGGTTGTTTTTTGTGAATTTTGAGTTATTTGTGTTTTGCATAAAGTCAGTGTCAGGTTAATTGAAACCCGTAATACTTTAAATTGAGCGGTGACCGGCATGTTGGTCAGAAATAAAATAAGTGCCTATAATTATTATTCATGAGTATGTGACGCTCTTGGATATTTTGTTTGTATTTAGTTACACCGCAGCTCGCAGCATTAACCGTTTATTTATTAGCAAAAAAGATGGAATGAAAATGCACTATTGTGAATACAATGTTTCAAAATCATTGTTGTATTGTATTGAATATATTAACCAATTGTATAGCGTCAATTTATTCAATGAGTGTAGGCGCATGCTGCAAAACGAAAAGATCGATATCGTGTTAAAATGGTTTTTCGGGTATATTCATTTTAATGTCAATATTTTCAAAACTAATCATTATTTTTCAACCAAATTTTAACTTCTAATAGGAAAAGATCGTTGCTATTGCATATGTAAATTTGGTGGAGAAACATTGCCTGACACATGAGTTATGTACTATCAAAAATGGGTTCCGTTTTTTTTGGGACACTCTGTATAATATATAGATGCTTTTCACCCTTCCCATAAGGTCCCTATTGAATGCGTGACAGGGCATGATAATAAAAGACCTTTCCATCTTTATGTATTGTTTTGATCCAATGGCTGGACAAAAAGCTGCATGGCTCTGCATAAAACAAACAAAAAAAACATCATCAAGAAAACATCATCTGTATAAAGTGTACAAAAAATAAAAAAATTGTACAGTTGATGAGAACTGGAGCAACCATAAAATATTATTGGTATAACAAAATAAATTAAAAACAACCACAAAATTCATTGTGTGGTATAAACATTCTAATAAACCTTGAAATTTTATTAACATTGATTAAGATTTTAAACTAATTAAATTCAAAGTTTAAGACTGAAATCAAATTAAACAATTTCAATGTCACATAAATCTTGTTTGTCATCAAAATTGATAATGAATATAAATTAAAGCTGTAAGATTTTTAATTAACATTATTAAGGAGCAGTGGCGGATCTAGAGGGGGTTCGGGGGTTCAAAATTCCCTCTGTCTCATGATTATTTCATTTTCATACAGAAATTCAGTCAAAATTGTTATTGTTTATTAATGATATGTTCCCTCCCTCCCCCTCTTTGTATACCGGACCCCCCCCCCCCCATTCCCCTCAAAGAAATCCTGAATCCGCCTAGAGGGAGTTGTAAGTTTAAAACAAAACTATTTTAAAACTTTTTTTTATTCAATTGTGAACAAAAAGTCAGAATGATCCTTTTCCAAGACAACTTTAGTGTAGGATATGGAGAAAATACTGGTGATTGAAATTTTAGCATTGTGTTTGGACTTTTCTGTGAGGGACATCGAAAGTATGGGATGTTTTCGAAAGGGTTAACCCATTACCACACAGTGATACCTTTTGACACCCCACAAGCCAATTAAAGGCTTTCGAAAACATTGAAGAAAATGAAGAAATTGCTTGAGACAAGCAATTTCTTCAATTTTCACAATGCTTACTACTGAGAAAGACCAAAAAAGTAAAACTTCATTCACTTGAAATTGTAGGAGTACACCTGAAATTGTGTGAGTTTAGACCTTTGAGCATGTCTGTTAGAAAGTTTAACTGATTCATTCTGTTTTGGCTTCAAAGCGCTTCCTACAGGAAATTGAAAAATAAGAAAGCATCTGGCAGAAATTTAGGGGAATTCAGACAATCAGAAATGGCACACTTTAGAATTGCCCTCTCTCTTTAGAAGAAGATTATCAGAGGAAAAAATCTATGAAAATAGAAAATTGCTGCTCTAACTCTCCTTTAGAAAATTATCTCTTCCTGAAAGCGTGATAGAAAATCAAGAGAATTTGTAGACCTATAGAAAAGAAATCATACTTAATGTGTAAAATCCTCCACGATTCAATAAACAGTTACAACATTAAATTTTAGTTAAAAATGTTTGCAGTAATTTGTAGCTTAAAATTGCATTTCAAAATTGTTGTGTCCTTTACTATAATCTATCATATTATGCAAGTAATCATTGGGTCATATCTCTTTTGTCGATACTTTGGTAATGCTCGTATTGACAAAATTAATGCAACAGAAAAATGCTCGTTCAACCTTTGTCTTTACTACCTATTACAACAGCTATATCTTAAGACTTGTCAAAAGTGGTGCTTGCTTTTGGTAAAGGTCATAGATAACCTTCTAATATTCTTCTAAATTTTCATCTGTCCTTAAAAAAATAAGTTGTGTAAAAAAAAGTTCCTACCCCAACTGTTGTTTGCTTTTAGTAAATTTCATAAGTTATACTAAGCTCATGATAAATGACTTGGCAGAGCATCTCTATCATTTAGCTAGGCATGTTCTGCCAGGTCATTTATCGTGAGCTATACCTCCTAATATTCTTCTAAATTTTCATGTGTCAGTAAAAAAAAATAAGTTGTGTAAAAAAATCAGTTCCCCCCTGACTGGTGGAAGCATTCACCTGGGGTAATTGTTCACAAATTATCTACAGCTGCTTTGACCCTTTCCCAAACAAGACTTGTTAAAAAAAGGCTTTGGAAAACATTGAGATAAAAGAAGAAAATGCTGATAATCAGCATTTTCTTCTTTTGTCTCAATATTTTCTGGGCTACATCATACAATAATCTAGTCTTTATCAACGTCCTTTTCGTTGTCCTCCGCATCTTTCAGAAAAGAATGGTCCAAATTTTTGCCATTTGGGAAAGTGTTTAACAGACTCATGCCAGATGCACTGATAATTAATTAAATCACCTATAAACTCTTTTTACCTGCGGAAAATAATCTTTCATGCAAAAAAAATATTTTGAATAATATGGTATAGAAAATAATGAGAGAAAAGGAGAACTTCTTCTGTCTCTTATTGATTTTCGAAGCCGATTTCAAAAGACAGGATTTTATTGTTTGGGAAAGTCCTGTATTCTTTTTTCCTGTTGACAATTGAATTTCTTCTGTAATTCTTTAACCCTTTCCTAAACAAGACCTGGTTTAGACGTCCCTGACAGAAATGGATTTGGAAAACATTGAGACAAAAGAAGAAACTGCTGATAACCAGCAGTTTCTCCTTTTGTCTCAATATTTTCTGTGTCATATTTTACACAAATTCTATCTTAAATATCATCCATTTTGTCATTTGTGGCAGTTTTTGAAGTGGATCACCCTAAAATTTTGTTATAATTTGGGAAAGGGTTAATCATTTGAGTTATTTTCGACAAGTAAATCTTCCTTTGCAAGATCAACATCTTATTGATAATCCTTTCACTGGTATATTATGTCGCTGTTTCCCTAAATGTTTTCCATACTGAAACATGTTGGAAATTCTTTGTAAAGGAAAGTTATGTTCATGCTTTATCATTCTAGTGCTATGCACAAGAATTTGATCTTCATCACTTCATGAAAAATGATTTTTATAGTCTGGTTCCCTGTCGTACTATGTGTTTTAGTACGTCAGGCACACAGTAATCATGGCGCCGTCCACTGGACTGATATTTCAACAAAGGTAAAGAAGAAAGTTCTTTAATTTTGTGAGCAGGGAAGGGTCATTAGAAGAGTAGATAGGTTTCGGTATATTTTTAAAACTATCAATAAAAGATTTACATGACCACAACGCTAACCCGAAATAAAACGGTTTTAAAAGATGTACATAAAAACTATATGAATGCAATTTGGATGCTTACCTAACAGAAGTCCGGTTAGCTCAGTGGTTAGAGCGTCTGACTTTGACTCCAGAGGTCCAGGGATCGAATCCTACGTTTGGCAAATGTTTGTCGTCTTCTTTTTGTTATAATACATTTTTCATACCAAATGGTTCTAGAGATTGCAAAGACGTAATAAAAACACAATTACCAATTTTGTTTTAATTGCATCTTAGTGATTTCTAGAATAGTTTGGTTTGAGAAAATGTATTAAAACAAAAAGAAGACGACAAACATTTGCCCAACGTGGGATTCGATCCCTGGACCTCTGGAGTCAAAGTCAGACGCTCTAACCACTGAGCTAACCGGACTTCTGTTAGGTAAGCATCCAAATTGCCTTCATATAGTTTTTATGTACATCTTTTAAAACCGTTTTATTTCGGGTTAGCGTTGTGGTCATGTAAATCTTTTATTGCTAGTATTAAAAATATACCGAAACCTATCTACTCTTCTAATGACCCTTCCCTGCTCACAAAATTAAAGAACTTTGTTCTTTACCTTTGTTAAAATTTCAGTCCAGTGGACGGCGCCATGATTACTGTGTGCCTGACCCAATAACGCAGTATTAGGGGCAGGTAAGCCAGACTATGATTTTTATTGCTTGAATGATTAAAGAGGCAGTGCATATTCACTATCAAATCAATATTGATCGTAAGACAAATTATTTACTAAATCTTTTGTCTGTCAATCTGTCTAAATAAATTTGACAGTTCCTTCTCACTGTTACAACTAGAAGATACCTAGGATTGTTAATTGACCTGTTGCCACCTGTAATCAGGCCAGGAATTTTAACCATCTGGCAGTAGGATAACCTTTTCCTCTCTAGACATTGATTAGACTCCTCCTACAGTACATTCAAATATGTTTGGTTGATAAAAAAAATACTGGCAGGAATTTGCGATGAACTACTTTCAAAACTTGAAATATGATTTTTCGATCATCAAACCCTATATTGTGGAAAATCATTGGAATCGTCTCGATGAGATGGTTCTAATGAATGCCCATAACATAGGGGTTGGAATTGAGATTAGGAATTGAAGTTAGAATGCCTTTACCTAATCACATCATTCTGTTGCTCTTGATTTGGTCTAATGTTTTAGAAACTAAAAGAATGTGGAATTGCATATTTGAATGTCTTCATTATTCTCTACTACTACAGTACATCAATAGATAATTATTGAACAGAATTGAATTGAAAAATCTTTAATTAACATTACTTTGCACATTATGAAGTGAGGTTTCTTCCAAATCTGCATTGCTTGCATAATTCTAAAAAGCTCAAATGCTATAATCTTTTAAGTGATAAGGGATCTAGAACTTGGCACCATCCTAAGTAATGGGTTTGTTAACAGCACATGTGTCTTTTCAAATCGTCTGTGCTCTTGCAAAAACTTGTAACTCCAGCTTTATTTAAGCTGGAGTTACAAGGTTATGCAAAAAGGCCAACGAAAAGTTTGGGTGGTCATCAGATCTGGCTTCGAATATCACTTCATGGATTTTCGAAAAATTGGCTATGTACGAAAATGTAAAACATGACTTTCCACATTTGAAAAAAAAATATGTTCAAGCAAAAGATTTCATTTTACCGTTTCAAAAGATTTCATTTTACCGTTTGCAAGTTAGAAATGTTATTGCACAGCTGTCAACCACAATGAGACTTGAAAGTTGTGCAAATGTTGATTACAGAGTTCAGTATAAAAGTATTGTGTTCAGTTTCTAATTAGAATACTGAATAATCTGAACTTATATTCAGTTGCAGATCCAGGTGGGATTTCGAGGGTTCAAACGAACCCCCCTCTGAAGCCTAATTATTTCATTTTCATGCAGAAATTCAGTCAAAATTGTATAATAATAGGAAAACGAACCCCCTAATTGTAAATTCGAACCCTCCTTTCAGAAATCCTGGATCCACCACTGATATTATGAGTAAGTTTACTAAAAATCGTCAATTGTCCAAGCTATTAAAGTTTGGAATCATGCATGTTTACAACCGTTGATGCAAAAAAGCATGAGATTTGATTAATTCTACTTTAAATAACTTGCCTGAAAGTAATAATGATCAGAATAACTAGAGACTGAAGATTTTGACAAAGATAATTCCATATAAATTTTTGTATTTAAAACAGGCAAGTGGCTATACAAGGGGTCCATCATTAATTGGGCGTTACCTGTTGAATCCTCAGCATGTTTCTCAATTAAATCTACCAGGTACCAGATTTTTTGCTGGGCACTTTTTATGAGAAAATAGAATTCTTTTCAGGATTTTAGTTGTAGTCTTATGTCGGTGCTCCATAGGTGATCATCTGTTTCAAACTTTGTCAAACTTCCATCCAAATCTCTACGAATTGCTGTTCTTATGCTTATGAGTAGTTCAAGAACAGCACTTGAACATTGTGAAAAGTTCTTAATCTGTTCTCATAAGTTTTTAAGAACATCTGTACATGAACTGTTCAAGTACTCATCTTTTGGCACAGTTCAAGAACTTTTGAAGGACCTTTAGTTTTCTTAAAGTGTCATTAAACTATTCTTGGACAATTCAAGAACTTTTTGGCACAATTTCATCCCAATTATGTTTGTGAACTGTTCTAAATTGAGTTTAAGATCATATCAAGAACATTTTAAGAATAATGTGTATTCTTTAAAGGTTCAAGTACTGCTCTTTGATATTACTTCTAAAACATTTTAAGAACATGTTAAGAACATATTTGTTTCAAAGGAGCACTTTAAATGCTCTTGAATAATTCAAAGACTTTTCAAGAACAAATGATGTCCTTAAAATGCTCTACACATTGCACTTCAAGTGACTTGAAGATATTATAAGAACATTTAAAGGATATATTAAGAATATCTTTGTCCCAGAAGTATCTTAAAGATGTTCCTGAGCTTTTGAAGGATCTTTTAAGAACAAAATGTGTTCTTAAAAAGTTCTTAGCAGTGCTTGTGAAAATACCCTCCAGTCTATTTTTGTTGTTGTCTTCTAGTGTAAACTTCCTGTTGCTAAAGTTGGAGGGAAAGTATTTTCTTAATTTGTAATTTCCAAAGATATTCTTTATGATGATTTTCACCTTTGTTACATAGATTTAGTGAATTTTAGAAGAATATAGAAGCTTGCTTATTGAAAAGACCAAGTAAAATAAAGCTTAAATTTTGGAGAGTGATCTTTTGACTTTTGGCTTTTACCAATCATACCCCACCCACATTTTCTAATCCAGTAATATTGTTATGGTAAGTTTACCATGTTTTCCTTGGTTTTCTGGGGTACAGATTCCATGCTCTGCTCAGAAACTTTTCTAAGGTTTTCTCTAAAAAATATTTTGAGGTCACCAGGTCATTATTTTAAGTGTCCATGTTACATTCAAGTTTAACTCTTTCCCAAACAGCAAAATTGTGGGGTGGTCTAATTTGAAAGCTGCTGCAGACCACAAAATGGATGTTACTTGATATAAAATGTGTGAATACTATAGCACAGAAAACATTGAAGCAAAAGGAGAAAATGCTGATTATCAGCATTTTCTTCGTTTGTCTCGATGTTTTCCCAAGCCTTTTCTAAATGGGATGTCAAAACCCGGTCTTGTTTGGTAAAGGGTTAATTTAAGAACTGGTGTTCTTGAAAAGTTTAATGACTGTTCCTGAGTGATTCATGAAATTTATTTCGATAAGGTAATGAAAGTGTTCAAGTTGTGTTCAAGAACGTTTCAAGAAATGTCATATTGGACAATATACTATTCCTGAATTATTCAAGAACAGTTCAGAAAAAAATGGTATTGTTCCTAATTGATTCAAGAACAGTTCAAGGGCTAAATTGATTTGGAACACTTCAAGTACTACAACTGTACTGATGTAATCAAAGTGTTCAAGTTGTGTACATGAACATTTTAAGAATGTTATATTGGACAGTGTGATTCTTGAAATATTCAAGAACAGTTCAGAAAAGAGGACACATGAACAGTACTTAAACTTTTCTTAAAAGTGTTCAAGAACCATTCGAGTACATTTAAAAAAAAGTTGCTTAAAATGTTACCTGAACAGTTCAAGAACTGTGAGAAGAATAACAGTTCTTGTAATGTTCATGTAATTTAGTTCTTGGACTGTTCTAGAACAGTTTTTAAGAACTTATTGAGAACAGTGTGTTCTTAAAAATTTGTCCAATATAACATTTCTTAACCCTTTCCCAAACAAGACCTGGTTTTGATGTCCCCAAATGAAAAGACTTGGGAAAACATTGAGACAAAAGAAGAAACTGCTGATAACCAGCAGTTTCTCCTGTTGTCTCATTGTTTTCTATGTCATATTTTACACAAATTCTATCTTTAATAACTTCCATTTTGTCATTTGTGGCAGATTTTGAAGTGGATCGCCCGAAAAATTTGTTGTTTGGGAAAGGGTTAAAGTGAACTTGAACAGATCTAGAGCAACTCTTGTCATTTGTTCTTGAACATCATAGGAAATGTACTTGAATTGTTCTAACAATTTTCGCAGGGGTGTTGACTGTTGCCCAGATTACAGGACCTGGTCTGGTCTTCTTGATTGGGATGCAGACCATGGCATGTCAGACATTCACTCATGAGGTCCTGTGCTCGATCCCCGGCTGCAGCAATTATAACCTTTCTGACAAAATTGTCTCCAATCAATTTATTAGGATGCAAAAATCCTGCTTTCGTAAATAAACTATGCATACTACATAAAAGCAAAAATGACACTTTCTTCATGGTTATGTAGCTATATGTCGCTGCTTTTCTGCGAAAATCTCGTAACTGCAGCTTAAAACAAGCTGCAGTTACAAGGTTTTCGTTGAAAAGCGATGATGTATTATCGTAGGTATGATTGTCAGCATTCTATAGTTTTCAGTTTCATATTTTTTTTTATAGAACTTGTAAAGTTATAGCCTTTAAACCATCATACATTAAATTGTTGTTCTGGCAAATATATATATATTATCGTCTTGAAAATCTATGAGTTTTTAAATTCTCAGACCTTTGGAAAATATAGATAAAAGGCAGAAAACCGTATGAAATTGTAATATCCGGCAGGCGAAGACTGTAAAGGCAAGAGGGATATGGTTTTTGCCCCAATTCATGGTAAAAAAAACAATGTTTGAGTCTGATTTAAATTCAACTTGACCCATTTAGACTTAAATTGACAAATTAAACTGTCAGGGCAGACAGCCCATGAAAAATTGCTTTCTAAATCTTTCCTCTGAAATTCTTTTTAGGAAGAGGAAGGAAAAGTATTGTGACTCTTTCCCAAATGGCAAAATTAAGACCTCTCCAATTTAACTTGACAGGAAAGAAATGATGTCAAAAGTTGGAAATATGTCGCTGGTGGGGAGTCAAAACCTCGTAACTCCAGCTTTGTCAACCTGTAGTTAGGAGGTTTTGACTCCCCACTAACGATGTATATTATGTTGTTTTGCTGATTATCAGAATTTTCTTGTATTTTCAATGACTGATCATAAGCATTTTCTTCTTTTGCCTGGTGGGCCGCAGCCATGGCGCAGGTAGTGCATCAGACTCTCGCTCACGAGGTCACAGGTTCGATCCTCGGTCAGTGCTGCAAATATCCTTCAGACAAAAATTGTCTCTCTCCAATGGTTTGATATCAGTAATCTATGTGGGTGAGGAGCTGGAGGCTCGGTTAGGATGTTGATTGTATAATGGTATGAGAAACGTCAGGAAACCATGGTTAGGTGATCCAGCGGCATCCAGCCACTGCAATATGACCATTGCAGTTGAAAATGGCATAAAACCTCAATCAATCAAACCCTAACATTTCCTATTGGCGGTTGTCAAATTTGTTGAAATCATGGTGGGCATCGGCCACATGGCTTAAACCCCTGTGTTTCAATTTTGTTGAGATTTTAAATATTTTTCATGAAGATTTTAATCCCATGAGTCTGTGAGTTTCAAGCAGTTAACCCTTTCCCAAACAAACATTTATTTTGATTTCTCTTATGGACAGAGCTTTGAAATCATTAGTCAAAAGAAAACTATAAGGTTATATCTAGCAATTTCTTCGATTATTCCAATAACTTCAGCGTTAGATTGTACACAAATCCTTGGATGTTTATCTTAAATATATACTGGTATTTTAACGGCACGTCACGGCAGCTTTCAAAATGGAGCAAAACTCTCAAAATTTTGTGAAATATATTTATTGGGAAAGAGTTGAAAGAGGGCCATAAGATAAGCTTTTCCATGGTATTTAATTTTATTTAGAATCTTTTGATAGACCCCACTGATTTATTGGCACTTCAGACCAACTGTTTAACCCTTTCCCAACCAAGACCTGGCCCCGGTTTCTCGAAAAAACTTAAGTATGTTCTCATGCTCAAATCTGAGCACCGTGCTCAAATTGCACGTGAACTTCAATCGAATACCCTTCAACATTGGAGAGTATTCCTTTGAAGTTGAGCATGTTCTCATGAGAATATACTTAAGTTTTTTCGAGAAACCGGGGCTTGGTTTTGAAGTTCCTAACAAAAAGGCTTGGGAAAACATTGTGACAAAAGAAGAAAATGCTGATAATCAGCATTTTCTCCTTTAGCCTCAATATTTTCTGTGCTATTTTGAACACAATTTTTTGTGTATCAACACCCATTATGACGTCTGCAACAATTTTGGAATTGGACCGCCCTAATATTTGGTCGTTTGAGAAAGGGTTGAAATGAAGCATTTTCCACATCTCATTGAGATGTTACAGGTGATTGAATCTGCTTTACCTTGGAACTGCTTCAGGTGTCTTACGGAAAAAAACATTTCCAAAAAATATTTTTTCAAAAAGTTCACCAAATCCTATGTTGTGGGTACTCATTTGAATCGTCTCTCCGAGACGATTCAAATGAGTACCCACAACATAAGGTTTGGAGCTCAAATAAGCGATTTAGAAGTAAATTTCCGTCTCTCACCTGTGGCTCTTGATGCCTAGGTGTTAACTGTTTCCTATCTAGAACACCTGACACAAGTCTTGCTGTTCATTAGGCTAATCAAACTGTTCAAAGACCTTTTTCCCTGCCCTGGCTGTTTGGGAAGCTCACAGATTTGTGTGGAAGAATTATATCAAATTTGATTTTAGAATTATTATGACATATAGCTCACAATTCGTTCAGGTTTCTGTAAGAACTTGAAACATTTAGTAGCTAATCTGTTTGGCTCCTGAAACTCAATAACTCTAACCAAACAAGCAAAATATAACTTTAAAACAAGCAAAAAATGTTTGTGAGACTTCTGAAAGTAACTCTTTGGGAGTTCATGGTAAATAGACTATAATGAAGCCAATTTCTAAAGCTAGAAGAAACTTTCAGTGTCAACCTGACCTATTCAATGAAATGGATAACAACCAGTGAGCAGTGGTGGATTCAGAGGGGTAGGGGTTCAAACAAATCTCCATTGATAGCCTTATAATATTGAGTAAAAGGGAGAATGCAGATTGGCAACAAATTCTTCTTGTTCAGCCCTGCTTTCAAAAGCCTTTCCATTCAGTAAATGTAAAGAATTCAGTAAAACGTTAAAGAATTTACATCTAAGATGCATATCAAGGAATTTCTCCAGAAATAGACAGTTCTGCTGCATATTCTATCTGCATATCGTCGGCCACATTAAAAAATGTCGTAACTACAGCTTATTGAAGCTGTAGTTACGACATTTTCGAATGTGACCGACAATGTTCTATCTTGACATGACAATAAAACTCAATAATAAAACTCTAAAATGGTCTTGAATATCTTGTATTTTGTATTCATTTCAATCCTGGTTAAATTTGCAATTTAATGGTGTCAATCGCTTGAGTACTTCAAGAACCAATGGTCCCCATAGTGCTATATTTTGAGAATATTTGGTAGAGATCTTATTTGTAGTGCTTTAATCTTTTCAGATGCTTTTCTTGCAAGTAGCTACTAGCGCTAGAATTTTGTAAATGTTAGTACACCTGTGGCCGATCGGGATTTCTGTGAAGGGAGTTGGAACAGAGATAGGGGGTTCGATTTCATAGTATAGCACAATTTTGATTGAATTTCTATATGAAAATAAAACAATATAATTATAGCCTTTAGGGGAATATATTATAAAGATACAAAGATTAAATTTTGTTAGTTGTAGTTCCTCTTAATTTAAAAAAAAATTTTCATTATAATCAATCAAGAAATAGTTGGCATAAGTCTTATTGCTGACTACCTGAATTTCTTACTATCAAATTTCCTCATTTTTATGCCCCCGTATCGAGAGATCGGGGGCATATTGTTTTACTCATGTCCGTCTGTCCGTCCGTCTGTCCGTCCGTCTGTCTGTCCGAAAACTTAACATGAAAACTTAACATTGGCCTTTTCTCCAAAAGTATTCAACATACAAAGCTCAAATTTGGTATGTAACTTCCTTTGAATGATAGCTATCTGTTCCATGCAATTTGACCTTCCTCAAGGTCATCCGTTTACCCTTATCAACCCTTTACTCTACGAAAACTTAACATTTTACTCCGAAAACTTAACATTTGCCTTTTCTCCAAAAGTATTTGACATACAAAGCTCAAATTTGATATGCAACTTCCTTTCAATGATAGCTATCTGTTCCATGCAATTTGACCTTTCTCAAGGTCATCCGTTTACCCTTATCAACCCTTTACTCTAGGAAAACTTAACATTTTACAAAAATGGCCATTTCGGGGGCATTTGTGTTTCACAAACACATCTTGTTTATAATGTTTGCCATTGATTATATACCTGGTAATGGTATTTAGAACTAACTTAAAAATTTGTAACTTCTAAACTTGAATGCATGCTTAAATGTCATTTCATTTAGCAATAAGTGATTTTTATAGACTATAAAATCGAGCATTTGCTTTCGATCAAGTGCCAAAAATTTCTAAAATTATTGATAACATGTGAAAGCACTTAAGATTTTTCGATAGCAATGTCAACATTGATTATGAAAATCTCAGAAAAATAGTATCAAGAAATTTCAAGTTATAATTATCTGATTAAACTAAAGTCATGAAATTGTTCAAACTTCTTTGCAGTATAAAGATAATGCAGGAATAAATTTCTACAGTCTCAGCTTGCAAGCCTTCTAAGTCTAGATGACATTACATTTAAAACTAAAGAAAATTGTATGTAATCTTGGCAGAAATAGGATACATTATTGTCAGTATCATATATTGTCAGTAATTCTTACAAGTCATAAAAAGATGGTCAAACATTTCTTGGGCACTAACAAGCAAATTGCTAAAAAGAGACAGGTTATGAATCAAGTTGGAATGTTTCATAAACTTTGCTCAACATAATTGGCCTCCATGACAGAAAGGTAAGCTAATGAACATTTTGAGGAAAAACATAAAAATAATTATTTCCCTCAATATCTGATAACAATGGATAGCAATTGCTCTGTCTTTGGATAAATATTTTTGTGGACAATGAGAGCTGTCAATTCAAGCCAGTCCCAAATTGTGTTGTTTAGGAAAGGTTTCGCTTGACAATGTCTTGTATCGTAAAGCGTTGGTGGTTTTGAATACCAAATGAAGACAAATTACTGACAGAGTGTCTGTTTGGGAATGGAAGTATTCAATCTTAGAGTTATTGTAGACTCCATTAACACTTCCCCAAACAAGACCTTGTTTTGATGTCTCCAAAATTAATGGGAAAGCTTTGAATAATATTGAGGCAAAAGAAGAAAATACTGTTAATCAGCATTTTCCTCTTTTGACTCAATTGTTTCATTTTCCTCTTTTGACTCAATTGTTTCTATGCTATAACCTACAAATTTTCCGTTTCCAAAACAGATAATTTTGTGGTCTGAAAAATGCATTCAATTTAGACTGGTATGAAATGATATTTTGGAAAAGGATGATCCAAATCTCATAGGGAAGAAAATAGTATGCTCTCTGCCAAGTACTTTTCCGTGTTAAGACTAAAATAACCCACTAAATTTTAGAAAAGAAAAAAAAAATAGGTAGCCATAGCACAGTTAGTTACAGTGCGCTTAGGTCTAAATTGTGCGTTTCCAGATAATGCCTCATTCCGTTCACTTATAATGGTCACTAGCTTTCTTGCCTCAAATTTCAATTAAGCGGCCCATATACGGTCAATATCATTGACAATATTATTGAGTCATAATATTGGCAATATTTTTCTAGCCACCCATACACGATCAATATTATTGACAATATTAATTTCAGAGAACAATCAACCATGGGTTACATAACGTCAATAAAAATATTGAAGAAAATATTTCAGCGATCGCAGATATTCGTCAATAGTATTGACAATCCTTCAATATTGCCCATTCGCGGTCAATATTATTGTCAATACCAAATATTGACAATAATATTGTCAATAATATTGATTGTGTATTTGCCGCTTTACTGCCGCTTTACTTAGTTAAATTGAAGTTGTCCGCAATTAATTAAAGTTTCTTTCCTCCTCTTTTAATTGCTAAAATCTGCTATTTTTTCTGGAGGGGAAAAGAAAAAGTCGACAATTTGTTACATTTATGGGTCTAATTCATCAGGAACTTAACAAGTGTGTAAAATTTGAGAGAATTGTAAGTCTTCATTTTAAAACCTTAAGATGAACATATGCAATTATTTTTTCAAGGAAAATCTGTCAAAATAAAAAGACAATGACAATGATCAATCATATTCCAAGCCCGTTTTATTTGTTTTTCGTGGTGTGAAGTTTGATGTAAAAAGTCTGTTATTTGCATACAAAATGATTTCAATATGATGAGGAGAGATTTTTCAATGATTCATCTTTTCCTCCTTGAAACTTTACGCTTGCATGTCAACTTTTTGCATTTTACTTTTACATTGATTTTACTTAAATTTGTGTGTCCTAACAGCAAATTATTGGGTAAGGGGGTGGGGGGGGGCACTTGTACAGTATTGTATAGCTTAAGGATGTCCATTTGTCCGACTTTGTGTGAATACAGATTTTAGGCTATAAGGAATAGTAGAAGAATTTTAAAAGATTGAGAATGGTTTGTTAGATATTGGGTATTGATTAACTAATGAAATTCATCATGACAATTTCCTCCCACTATTAATCTTTTCTCTAACAAGTTCGTGATTTAATATCCTGAAAATGAAAGCTCTATGAAAGCTAAGTTCTGAAATAGTGTTATAGTAGAAGTTTTTAACTCTGAATACCATGTTTTCTACATTATTAGCCTTCACATTTTTTACTGGTAAAAGCATTTGCTATGTTGCTCTCTCTCCAACAAAAACCTCAAAATTGCAGCTTGTTTTACAAGGTGTTTGTTGAAGCAGCAATATCCTGTACAATACAGTTGAATTTAAATCTGCCTGTCAATCTTGTCATTTGGGAAAGGGGTTAATTTCCATGTTTTTTTACCCATAGATGGCATCTCAATCTGTAACAATTACACAAAACAATAGCATGTAACTTAAGCATCAGATAAAGGTTGGATCCATTTTCTACAGACATTGAGTCTCTAATAGAAGACAAAATATTTTCGGCTATCTTCGAAAATGTTGTATATCTACATCTTGAATAAGCTTTAGTTACGACATTTTCGAATATAGCCAACAAATATGGTAATATCCACACCAATAACTCTTTCCCAAACAACAACCTTTTGGGAACATCCTAATTGCATGAAAGCTGCTGTGGATGGCATAATGGATGTCGGTAAAGATGGCATTTGTGTATAATACAGCATGGAAAATATTGCGGCAAAGGAAGAAAATGCTGATCTTCAGCATTTTCTTCTTTTGCCCCAATGTTTTCTTATACTTTTTTCTTTTAGGTCTGGAGAAACAAGGTCTTGTTAGGGAAAGGGTTAAATGGCTCCCTACAGGCAATAAGATCCATACTAATATTCCCTCTTCATTTAAAGTTCCATTCTAGACTGCATCAAATTGAAATTCTGTATTACTTTTCCATCTTTCCCTTTTCAATTTACGATCAACTCTGCCTCTGTAAACGTTATGGCCATTGAAGTTGTCCAATGCACATGAATCAGGCCCGTAGGAAGCATTTTCATATTGAGCTCAAGCCCCTGTGTCTATATTATTGAGGGTGGGGGATAGGGGCTAAATTGGATTTTTCCCTAAATTTTCAGAGTAAAATAAGGAAAATTGGGCATTTTTGGCCAACTTTTAGGGGGCAAGCATACACACACCCCCCCCCCCCCCCCCCCCCCCCGCGTTCCTACGTGCCTGTGAATGCATGAATCATTTCATTGTTCAATCCATATCTCACTGTGTATAACCGTACAGTGAGCCAAACCGGAAGTGCCACCGACTGTACGCACAAATATCACTAGTTCACATCGATAAACAAATAGGGTCACGTTTTCATATCGAGATTGATGAATCTAAACGCGGTTTTCGATGTTGATGAGCGAAATTAAACGTTGTTCGGCCTAGGTGATGATTTTTGTGATAGTATGTATACTTTACCCATCAAACAGTAATTTCGGTTGCAAATCACTGACTTTTCATTTTCCCGGCCCATCAAATTTGTGTTTCCAATGTCATTTTTCGTTACTGAGTGCATGAATTCTGATGAAACACGCACAGAAAGACAGGCCAATCTTTATTCTTGGAGCCCTATGTCCCTGTTTTCGCCTAGTTATTATACACTCCTGAGTATTTAGCGAAGAATTACACCACTGTCTTCCGACTGACTGTACGACTAGCAACAACTGTACAGAATCACTAGTCACAACCTATCGTCAAACAACTGTACGACTAGTGTCACCATAACAAGGTATTGATGGGCTGTATTTCGTTACTCTAGCTAATTGCTTTGTAGTTTTGTGTTTATTTTTTTTAGGAAATGTAAGCAAAGGGTATGAGGCATTTAATTAACATCATTATACTTCATTTCAATATGTGTTCCTTCTCCGTAAAACAGCAACCCTTTTGTTAATTGGCGCTTTTTACATATACTCAATATATACCTCACGAGAAATGACCTGGCAGAGCAGCCGGTGCTAATCGAATGGAAAGCTTTGCCAGGTCAATTCTCGTCCTATATTCATGTACATGTATCAAGCAGGCATTCTGAGTATGAGTATTGGCCAGACACTATGTCTCTAGGTCAAATAATATGAGTGATCTTCTTCAAAAATGGTAAATTGTAATGATGTGTTCTTATGCTCCCCGAAGGGAGAGCATATAGTCGCCGCTTTGTCCGTCTGGTCCGTCCGGTCCGTCCGAAGCGATTTCTCCATAACCCTTGGGCCAAATCAAATGAAACTTATCATGTGAACTACCTATGACATAATGCCGATGCAGTTTTCACAGTTTCCGGATTTGAGGCCTCGTCATGGGAAAAGATGACTTAAGGTCAAATACACGTTTTCTCTAATTTCTCATAGTCTAATGGTCAAAATTTGATGAAATTTCATATTAGAGTAGCAAATCAGATGCCCTTGACAATAAGCTGCTCTCCATGGCATACATTTATTGTGACAATGCCTTATTCGGGGAGTATTGTCCGTCTCTGACGGCTCTTGTATTATTGAAAATATGGTAGCGAAACATATTGGTACGAAACATTTAATTGACTATAGTATTTTCCTCTCCTATAAAATTTGGGAAATGGGGGTACAATGGTTTGTTTGGCTCTGGCATTCCGACATGTTCAAAATATTTTGTCCGTGAAGGAGAGGTAGCGCGAGTATTGGTGCAGTTACCAAGAAGTTACCAAGAAGCAGAATCGAGAAGGACCAATCTAAGCTTTAAGAACTTGATTCCCAATTGATGTAAAATAAATACATAATTATATGTTATACATTTTGTAAACATAACTATGATAATCCTATAACTGTCTAAATTTATCTTGTTTCGTTTCAGCACAGATGAAGAATGACGTCTGAACAAGCCTAATGAGATTCATGCAACTTCAAAAATTTTCGAGCAACATCATTAACATTTATTACGTTATCGGAATTTTTATGTGACATCGTTAACACGAGGTGGTAGAACGTTGCACCCCTGCACCCCTGCATGTTAACGACATTGTCGGAATAATTCTGATCTCATTAGGGATGGACTACCTTAAGAACATGTTTGAAATGTCGACTGTGCTTTGTCAGATGAATGGCTGTATTTTGGGGTTCTGCTTTGATGGCTTATGGCTTTGCCGACATATGGTAGAATGATAAAAGTGTATGTCGGCTTTGCCAACTTACCAAAAAATGTTCATAATTGCATTAAGGTAATCCACCCCTAATGAGATTCTAGCGCCTTCTAAACTTTTCGAGCGACATCGTTAACATTTGTAACGTATTTCCGAATTTTTATGTGCGACATTGTAATTATTCCGCTGTGAAACTTTCCACAGCTGCATGTTAACGACATTGCAGGAATAATTCCTATGTTGCGTGAATCTCATTAGGGATGGACTACCTTAAGAACATGTTGGTAATGTCGGCTGTCAGATGAGTGGCTGTATTCTGATATTCTGCTTTAATGGCTTATGGCTTTGCCGACGTATGATAGAATGATAACTGTCTGCTTTGCCAACTTATCAAGAAATTGCTGATAATTGAATTTTGGTATTTCAACCCTAATGAGATTCATGCAAAATCGTTTACATATGTTACCTTATCCGAACTTATAGGTGTGACGTCGTTAACATACGGTGGTGGAATGTTGCACCGCCGCATGTTAACCACATCGACGGAATAGTTCCTATGTCGCGTGAATCTCAATAGGGATGGACTACCTTAAGAATATGTTGGAAATATCGACTGTACTTTGTCAGATGAATGGCTGTATTCTGATATTCTGCTTTGATGACTTATGGCTTTGCCGACGTATGGTAGAATGATACATGTCCGCTTTGACAACTTATCAAGAAATTGCTGATAACTGAATCAAGGTAGACCACCCTTATTGGGAATGATGCTACATTGGATTTTTTCGAGGGACATCGTTCAAATTTGTTACCTAATCCGAACTTATACCTGCAACATTTTAAAGATTCGGTGATGGAACGTTCCACTGCCACATGTTAACGACATTGCCTGAATAATTCCGACGTCGCGTGAGTCTCGTTAGGGATTGACTACCTTAAGAAAATGTTGATAATGTTGGCTGTTCATTGTCAAATGAATGGCTGTATGCTGGCCAATTGTCTGCGAAAAGTATTTGACCTTTTACTAAACTCTTTATACATCTAACATGCCGTAAGGGGTCGCGAGTTGGAACCCCAGCTCGGCCAGTTTCCATTCTGACATTTGACAAAAGACATTTGTCGCTCACAAATGGGTGTTATCTGTATGAGGATGCAGCTGGGGGCTAGGTTTGGATATTGTGGTGGTACTGGTGAGAGAAATACCAGGAAACCATGGTTAGGTGCCCAAGCCTCTGTGATACGAACATAGCAGTTGAAAACGGCGTAAAACCCTAAAAAAACAAAATCTAACATGTCCCCAGTTGATCAGGTAGTTTTAATCTGGTGTTAAATTTGGTCGTTTTTATACGCCGCCGGAGGCGGACGTATATTGGCGTCATCTTCTCCGTCCGTCCGTCCGTCCGTCCGTCCGTCCATCCGTCCGTCCGTCCGTCCGTCCGTCCATCCGTCCACTTTTCTTGTCAACACAACTCCTCCTAAGTTTCTGGCTGGATCTTGTTGAAACTTGGTCAATGTTATCACCGCAATTGGTAGATGTGCATGAAGGAAGGATTTTATGGTTCATTGCTTTTTGCCTGAGTTATGCCCCCTTAAAACTTAGTCTCTGGGGCGGCGTATATTGTGACCATGGCACTCTTGTTTTCTTTTATCGGCGATTTAACGCACGAAACGACAAAAGATATCAAACATGTTTGTGTATAATTGAGGTATTCAGTCCAATCGCCGGTGAGATGTCGCCAACGCTTTACCGACTAAAATGCCGTGGATTGGTTGTTTGATTTTGCTTGATCGGTTGCTGATGTCATATGAACGCTCTGACGCGCCTGCAATGGGGTTTTTGGTAATATCGGGAAAATTCTCGGCCATTAATAGGAGATGCATAGTCGATTGATCGTCGCATTGGCCGACAGAAATAGCAGTTTTGTATGATCGGCGACTTGTCGGCTAATTTGCACCTCAAGTTAAAATCAACCGATCAATCAGTGGCATTTTGAATGTCGGAAGAAGTCGATGAAGCGTCGATGACTACACGTCGACTATTTGACGGGATACTGTCGACTGTCTGACGGTGTACAGCTGACTTTTTACACATCGATGAAGTGTCTGACTCATTTTTGCAATCATCAGTGACCTATTGTTGACATCTCGCTGGGTCCCACTCTGATGCATTGCATGTGCCCAACCAGTTTCATCCGATGACCTGCATACCAGCCTAATTGCAAAATAAAGGTAATAGCCACTGCCAAGGCGCGGCTTTAATGTGGCTGATTGGAAAACCAATCACTTCAAAACAAATCGACGTCCGTCAACGTCTGTAAGTTAATATTTTCTACTAGTCTGACAGCAATAAAACGAGCGAAATCGCTAATAAAACGGCGCCACCAAATTGTATGTGTTTTTTTTTTTTTGCCTGGTAGAGTCACATAGGGATTGGCGATATGGGCATGTGTGCGTTTCTAGGTTGTTTCTATACTCAAATTACAATGAAGAAGTATAGGCTACCAAGGTAGCCATTTGACTGGGGAATGGTTTGGTCGTGTAGTCACATAAAAGCAACGCCCCAGCGTTGGCGACTGATTTATTTGATACTGGCCGATTTAAGAAAGTCGGTATTACATGAAATTGTCTGGAAGTTGGAACGTCGGCGATGTTTTAAATATTTAGTTAGAGTCCGTTAGATGTTCGGCAGAATCCCGACATATTTCAGCTACTAGTCAATGAGACTTCATCAACTTTTTCAAAACAGAGAAAATTCAGCCGACTGATCGGTTGGTTTAAACTAGCAGAATATATAGACCAGTTTCATAATATCAGGTCACTAATGAATTATTCATGAGGAGGCAAAAGGGGTCGTACTGATATGCCTCCAATAGTAAAAACACATAAATTAACACGCTGTTATCTCAAGACCGGGTGATGTGACAAATCCAATTAACGTTTATGATTTTAGCACCCTATATTGTTAGTACTTGAGAGGACTTTGAGTACCTACAACATTCATTTGCATGAAATATCTATTGTTAAATTTAAGCATGTACGTTCATATATGTTAGCCTAAAAAATTAACAGCAAAAGCTTAAACCCTGACCCAAACAAGGCCTGGTTTTGATGTCTCTAACAGAAGTAGGCTTGGTAAACATTGAGACAAAAAGAAGAAAATACTGATAACCATTATTTTCTTCTTTTGTCTCAATATTTCCTGTGATATATTGTACACAAATCCAGTATATATATCAACTTGTTGTGTGCAAAAGCTTTAATTTTTAGTAGCATGAATTATTTTTGTTTGAAGAAAGGATTTACCCATTACTGCACAGTGACGCCTTTTGACTCCCTCACAAGTGAAAGCTTGGAAACCATTGCGGGAAATGAAGAAATTGCTTGCAACAAGCAATTTCCTCATTTTCCACAATGTTTCATAACCCAAAATGAAAATATTTTTGAAATTTCGTCAACTTGAAATTGTTGTCTGCTTATCTTCATTTTACAAAGAATCATTTTGTAAAAATATAAATATTTTTTGTACCAATGGCAATGAAAAAAAACCTTTAGAGTAAATCTACAAAGCATTCTTGAACTGAATTTATTTGTTACATAATTGTACTGTAACTTTGTGAAAAGGTAAGAATTTATCATAAATCTTTTTAATTGGTTCTCTGATACACAAGTTGACCTATTCAGTATTCACACATTAATTATTGCACTATCAAAAAATAGTTATATGTCTAGATAGCCTATGTCGGGCCACTCTTTAGGATTGCTTATCCAACATAACCTGTCAAAACTGTTTGGATCCGGTAATGTTTTATGAGAAGAAATGGTCTTTATCCAAGTAAACTACAAGATCAGGTGCTGTTATATTAGCAGCAAAATCTGACATGTGTAACTGGGAAAGGTTAAAACCAGTTGACATGTTTACATTTCTATAAAGTGGTTAATACTAGTTAATTCTACTGCACACTATACTCAGTTATGGCTTATCAGTGGAATGTTTTGCCTCCCGAGGCGGGGCAATTATGCAAATGAGGCAAACTGTTCTAAAAATAGCGATTTTGAAATTGGTCTATTGGCAGACGCGCTGCCGATCATGAAAATATTCTGTTTTTGTTGACTGATGCCTCTATCAATCAATGACATACCGCCAACTAATTTTCAATGATATCTCCGATTCTACTAAAATATGCCAGTACCACATCTTCGGGTCGTCCGAACTTTTATGTGAAACCCCCTGAAGACGCAAAGCAACACCTGTCCAGACACAAGGGCTGTGGCATTAACTCCACGGACATGAACCCCGGCTCACTTGACCAGGCATCTCGGATTAATTGCTGTAAATTTCCATTTCCATAATATGACAAAAACAACGACAAAAACATCGCTTGCGTAAAATGACGCCATCAATAATGTCACTAAACCACCAATGCGTTTCCTACTCTGAAAACTAGATCATGGCAGAATTTCCACAAAATAACACATTTCGAATGTGCGTTTTTTTAAAGTGTTATAATGGAGATAATAACAAGTTTAGAGATCTTTATTTGCCAAATAAAAACCTCTGCGCCCTGAACTACATGTTAAGGCAAATACCTCGGCGCTGAGCGCCTCTGTTTTTACCTACGTTGATGATGTAGTCCATCGCACATCGGTTCTCATTTGACGAATAAAGACCTCTAAACTCGTTATTATTTCATGACTAGAAATCGATCAACGAAAATCAACAGACCAAACAGCGGTATTTCTTGTCCGATACACAGTCGGTGACTTCTCATCGGCGATCAGGCAGAAGGTTGCTACAAGTCTAAAGTTATTTTAGATCTGAGCTCTAGTACTAGCATGAGAAACAACAGGTGCCTATGGTTAGGTGCTGAACAGCCACCACGATATGACCATAGCAATTGAAACGGCGTAAAACCCAATAAATCAAACCTAAACATGCATTACATAGTGGACACTAGTCATACAGTAACGAAGAACTAGTCGTACGGTAACGAAAAACATTTTGGAAACTAGTCGTACAGTCGTTGGCAACAGGGTGGTTGTTTTCAGTAGGCTTCTTTTCAAATATCCGAGCTCCCGTTGCAAAACGGAGAATTGGGTTTTCAAAATATTAGATTAAACGACTTTTCCATCAGTAAAACACTATGTATTGTGTGTCGAAACATGCCTTTCGGGATAAAAATCTGTCACAACCACGGCCAAAATGGAACGAAACTCAGTGATTGCGAGTGCTAAATTCTGATTTGTAGACAAAAGCACCGTTTCAGGGTGTAACGAAGAACAAAAATGACAGGTATGTTCAGTTCGCTTTTTATAATCGCAAACCGCGTTCAAAAGCGATGAATAGATAAAAAGTTACCTCGATACGAAAAAAATGACTGTTGAATTATTTGAGGTGAACTAGTGATATTTGTGCGTACAGTCGATGGCACTTCCGGTTTGGCTCACTGTACGGTTATACACAGTGATCTTGATTGACAGCCTGATCAATCAATTTGGACACAAATCTTCGAAATGTTGATTGCTGCGATCTTTGATCAGCCAGTGACATAGACAAGACCCAGCTTCAAAGACAGCAGTGATGGTGAAGACTTTACAAAGACGTTTGATTTTTGACATGATCATTGTGATGAAACAGATGATATCATGCTTGGTGCCAGGGAACATTATGTATCAGCTGGATTTTCATGGCCAAATTTATGGTCACTTCCCATAGGGTATGTAAGTCCTGCCATTTGACCTACGAGTCTCCACATTTTGAAAACAAATGGATTGATCATGTGAAATGTAGTATTTAGAAGAAGCATAACAAAATGATATATACTCATGTTTTTGTGCATATATTTGTCAAATGCAGTATTTAGAAGCAGCGACCCAAACAATTCTCATGCATCTTTTGGAAGTTACAAGTTATGATAGGTATGTAAATTTTGTCATGTGACCTACGACAACACATACTTAGCATTTCTGGGTCCAATGTCCCCGAGAATTTACGAGACTTACATACGCTATTCTCACTGAATATAACAAGGAACACATTGAAAATAGCAAACTGATTGAGATGGTCAGAATTATGATGGTTCAAGCAAAAAGTTTGGCATTAGTTGAACATTGTTTGAGTTATGCTAGTCAAAACATCTGTCAAATAAACAGTGTGTTGATAGCTTATTTATCAATAGTAATGGTGTTTTCTATGGGCTACTGCTGGTAATTGTTCCTAAATCATACTGGCCGCTAGGGATATAAAATGGCTGGATGTAACTTTATTGCTAGGTTATGTGATTGTAGACTTTGTCCAATTTATTGAAAACTGTTGCTAAAATGTCAAAACAGTAGTGAATTATAGCCACAAAATCTATCCCTCTTTCTTCTTTTCTCTGGATCATAGTTTTCCAAAGCCCTTTCAAAAGGGAAACAATTGTAGAAACAATGAACTGAAATACGCTAGATTGATCGAATGGGGTTTAAGCTGTTATGGTCATGCCATGGTGGCTGGAGCACCTAATATGATGGATTCTTGTTGTTTCCCTTACCAGTATGAACACAACTTCTTTTTGGAGCCTCCAGCTGCTAGCCCACATAACTATCCAACCATTAGTTGGAGACAAATCATGTCAGAGAAAGGATGTTTGCCAGGGCTAGGGATCGCCGCGGGACCTCATGAGTGAGAGTCTGATGCGCCACAAACTTGGCTATTACTTGGCTATGCGCAAAAATTCAAAAGCAAAATACTTGTATCAAAACGTTATGTCATAGGTTTCCACAAAAGACTAGTGTGGAAAGTTATCTTTTGATATGAAAGGCTTATCAGCACCTCTGCTGTTTAAACAATTTTCTCTAACATCTTCAGCTAATGGTTATCAATTGATATCTCCTAGCATCGGTCTGACACAAGCTCATTTATTTAACCCTTTCCCAAACAGCAAAATTCAAATCTTTCCTAAATATAGGATGGTCCGATGTGGAAGCTTTTGTCGACAGCAAAATTATGATTTCCAAGTGTGGGAAGCATGAGTGCCAATGGCAGTTTGGAGAAATTTTAGAAATTCTTGTAATCATGAACTTTTGCTTTTCGGTCAATGCTTTGCAAGGCTTACTTGGGTATAGACAGCAAAATTACATGTAGAGTTTCTACAAAGAAAATGTGTGAGAAAACATTGAGACAAAAGAAGAAACTGCTGATAACCAGCAGTTTCTCCTTTTGCCTCAATATTTTCTTTATTATATTATACACAAATCTTATCTTTAATTAACAAAATCTATTTTGTTGTTTTTAGCAGCTTTCAACTTGGATCACCTTAAATTTTTGCCGTTCGGGAAAGGGTTAATCGCCTTGTACCTAATTTACCCTCACCTATTGGACTTGATTCTGAGAATTTTCTGATTCATGATAATTATTAATAAAGAGATAAACATCCTTTAGAACCTCGGGTACAAAGTTTGCCTCTTTCAGGCCGCTATCCCACACTCTCATTGAATGAAATTTGTGAATGGCCAGAAATTTAACCTTTCCCACTTTTGAATATAGACCAGTCTAAAATTTTATCGGCTAGTAATGGGTTGAAGAATCAAAAGTTGCTAATTGCTCATGACAGGCCTCGTTAATGAAATCTTCGAGGTATGTCAGGTATTTTTTGCAGAGAACCAGGTGTCCCAATTGCAATAAATTCACAAATTGTTCTAGCTGCTGTAAATTGTAGCATGCATCTGTGCATGTGTGTGCAAGGCTTATGCAGATGCCTTCAATTTGATCCAATTTAATTACTTTAACTACATTTTTATAGAGCAATGCACATTTTACACTTTTTCAAAGTCTCTGAAGCAGAATGATTATGGTCTACTTTTCAAATCTTGTGTTCTACTTGTTTATCATGCACATTTTAGCAGTTCTCAATCTCAACAGAATTCAGGATAACAAGAATTTATGGCTTTTTAGGAGAATATAGCTCTTACTGGTCAAATCATTTATTGTGAGCACTCATGTATTTTCGAGACAATTTTAAAACCAGTCTTGTTTTGAATGTTTGAATTGTTGATCAGTAATCAAAAGTTCAAGGTATGGCTCTTATTATGCTCCCCGAAAAAATTTCGGGGGAGCATATAGTCGCCACGCTGTCCGTCCGTCCGTGTGTCCGTCCGTCCGTCCACAGCCATATCTCAGCAACCCTTGGACCAAATTCAATGAAACTTCACATGTGAACTCCCTGGGTCAATACCTAGGGACCTTTTTCTCCATTTGTAAATTTAAGGCTGCGTCATGGAAAAAGGGGCCTTAGTGTAAAAATTAGTTTTTCTCTTATTTCTCTTCATCTAATGGGCAGAATTTAATGAAATTTTGTGCTCATGTAATAAATAGGATGTTCTAGACCATATTCTATAAATAATGTGTGTACAAAAAAGCTGTCATGGGAAAAGGGGGCTTAATGTATGATAGTTTTTATTTTGTGACAAACACTTATTCGGGGAGCATAATCCGTCTGTGATGGCTCTTGTTTGATTTTAGGTGCTTACGCCAATAATTTGTCTCAGGTATCAAGAAATGCACAAGAAGAAAGAGGAAAAAGAAAGCAGGAATAAAGACTGTAGAGCATGTGGGATATAGGAGTCTCTAATAGCAAAACATAACTTGAGCGGTGTTACACAGGAATATAGGAAAAACAGAAACACATGGAAACGATACAAAACTAATTTATACTCATTCCAGGTAGATAAAAAAGTATGCCGGAATTAATGCTCAGGTATTAGAATAGGTGGGACTATGTTATTGGCGCAGATTAAAACCCCATAATTTGTAACAGTAACTCTCTTTTGCAATTAGGTAAAGCCTTTTATTGCAGTCGTTTGAAGGAAAATTATGCCTTTACTGTGTCTAAATTCTTTCCCAAGCAATGTTTCTATGATTTAACTGAAAATTGAAAAGAAACATGATGAACATCATTTACCGCTTTACTTAATGTTTTTTATGCCATGATAATTCCCATATTTTGTCTTGAAGTGACAATAATTCAATTCTTGCAACTCCTTCAAAATTATACTTATAATTTTATCATTTGGGAAAAGTGTTAAAGGTCATAACTAACAGGATAGAATTAGCATGTCTGAATTTATTTTGACAGAATCTTGGAGGAAATGCAACTTTTTCACATATCTGCAGGTAGAATTTTAATTCTTTGATTTATCTTGGAGCTAAATTTGAAAACAAGCAGATGGTGCATATTTTAGATATGGTTAAATGTTGCCAATATTCTTTATCTCTCAAATCCATTTTTCAGCTGCACTATTCAAAGAATTGGAGAGCTTTTCCAGTCATCCAAGCATTATAGCATGTAGCTAAAGCTTTGGTTCTTAGGTGCAAGTTTCAATGTTCCAACATCAATTGATGCTATTGCTTTGAAACTTAACAGATGCATAGGGTAGCACAACACAGTTCCATGAAGGCCTGGTCACATAATTATGTTTCTGTGTCTACATAGCATCTACATCACATCCAAAAATATACATGCTCCGTCCATGATGCAGACATGGAATGGTGTATGTGACCAGGCCGTAACTCAATTAATATTATAGTAGCTATTTTAGTAGCTGATTTATTGTCCCTTTGAAACTTAAACATGGTTTTACATGCAAGTGATTTGGAAATTACAATACAGAATAAAAGACCAAGACCCATAACTCCGACATCAATAACATAGAGTTTTTGTCCAATTTGAAGAAGAATTTTGGTCATTGAGTTTTGGACAACTTTCTGTATTTCTTCATTTAGATATCTAAAACCCAGGGAGTGTGTGGGGGAAGATTTTAATGAATTTAAAAAAATGCCCATGCCTCTTAAATTCACATCAGGTGTAAAAGAACGGTTGAGCAAACTTGATAGGGCAAAAAAGAAAAGAACCACAAAAATCTACCTCAAAAATACCTAGAAAATGTGCGGCAATCTGCGAAATTCAGGGAAAGCTTGCCAATTTTCATTGCCCAATGATTGTTAGATTGTTTTTTGCCATTTTGGATTGGTTTACAAGTAGAGTCATGTGCTCCTAGTTATTATTTCTCTTGAATAGCCTGACGTGAAAAAACTTCCATCCTGTATTTCGATGCTTTTGCTTTTGGGTTAATGTTGCTTTCAACTATCTCATTAACTTTTTCCCAAACAAGACCGGGTTTTGACGTCTCTATTAGAAAAGGCTTTGGAAAACAAACCGTCTGTGTTGTTATAAAATCTCGTAACTACAGGTTTATTGAAGCCGTAGTTACGATATTTTATAACAACACTGACGAAATACTATGATTGCGAAAAAACGTCCCACGCTTTGGCCGAGTTCACCACCAGTGATAACTACATCTTTCATGACTTTGCTGAGGGATGTCAAAAACGGGCTTTATTAGGGAAAAGGTTAGTCTTTGGCTCTATATTATAAAAGAAACTGAATGGTCAGTAAGTTCTTCTCATTTAGAAATAGTCAGAACAGGGGTTTTTTTCACTAAGAAACAGACGCCGACCATCGGCGCCTTCCCCTCCCGAAATAATCAACTTTTTTCCCCTCAAGAAGAATTTTCCCCTCCAAAAAAATGATTTCCCCAAGACAAAAAACTGTTTTAAACAAAAAAAAACAGGACCAGAAAAAAATCGAAAGTCTGTAGCGGGGAAATTCCATGCGCTAAAAATAGAATTTTAATCGTGACCATGTCGGAAAAGCCGGAGTATTCACGGAACTGATCGGAAACAGTATTGTTCAGTTGGAACAACTCAGCGATGTTCGTCCTTTGTGTTTCCGGTGACCAAGCGTATTTCAAAAACATCTCTGGCCAGTTTTCCAAACACATGTAAATATTTATCGTAAGTTGAAGAGAAAACTGACACAATCTAATGCTAAACATTTTGTGAAAATTGTCTGGCTCAAGCATGAAATGACAGTGACTATAAAGAATCTCCGTGGCGAATGATTTTCAAAATGAAAGTAGATTTTCATGCTCAGAAAAATGAGAAAAATCCGCGAGCCATATTCAAAATTATAGTTCACTGATTTCTTACCCATGAAAATCAAAGACCAAGAGCAAAATGTTGGTCGAATGATGTCTGTATGGGTCCATTTAAGGATGAAATTCGTCTTTTAATTTAAATTCTATTCATTGTTTACAACAACCCACGTGATCTAAAAGGTAGCCATAATAGAAAAGTGTTGACCAGTAATTGTCCTGAGTTAGTATGGATAAACTCTAATAACAATACACTACAGGCTGATCTCCATAAAAATTTGTTGCTGCTGACAGGATTTTCTCCAAACTAAAATGGAAAGGAATAGCCTTTTAGCAACAAGGATTCCCTGATTACCAGGAGTCACACCTTCCATTAGTTACCTGAGTGTCCCCTTCTAGGTAATCTTTAAGCTATATAGGGATGAATCTCCACTTTTTTCAGTTCCACAACCAAAGTCATTTGTTCACCCCAATGTCAAAACTTATACTTGCAAACCACAGTAGGCTAAATTGCTACAAACAACCGTCTAAATAGTGACATGATGATTAATATAGTAATATGATCTATTATAACAAGTACCAGGTTAAGGAAAGGGTATAATACAATAACATTGCTAAATATTGCCTATTTTTAACATCATGAAATTTTCCCCAAACTTAGGTGTCGCGCGTGATTTTTCCCCTTTCTACCAGCTTCCTGTGTCTTCCCCTTTTCCTGAGAAAAACCCCTGCAGAAGTTCTATAAGGAAGACGAAAATAGAACATTTCTGATTGATCTATGAAGTTGTAACACTAAGAAAGAATTCTCTCTGATAGCCTGTTGAGGGAGAAAATTTACATTTTGGCTATTTTTAAAAATGTCATAACTACAGCTTGAAAAAGCTTTAATTAAAACATTTTTGAAAAAATAGCCAACAATTTCATATTGGCTGTGTCTGACTGTTAAAAAATGTCATAACTTAGACACGGGTGGTAAACAGAGAAACTAGCTCCAAAAAGAGGTAGTTGCATAGAGCGAAAATTTATAGGTCACGAACACATTTTCGAAAATTATTTCTTTTAAAGCGAGTTTTTGAGAAATCCGGCGATGCTGTAATATGAAGAAATGGTCGAAGTTTGTTGTGCACGGGAGTATACGGTGTTAGTAGCAGGGTTTTAATACAATCGTTGAAAAACATTTCAAAATCGAAATTAAAAAAAGGTTTTACTTTCGATTTTGAAATGTTTTTCAACGATTGTATTCAAACTCTGCTTAATAACACCGAATGTTCTCGTGCACAACAAACTTCGACCATTTCTTCATATTACAGCATCGCCGGATTTTTCGAAAACTCGTTGTAAAAGAAATAATAGTAGAAAAATGTATTCGTGACCTACCTTTGTTTACAGATTTTCGCTCTATGCAACTACCTTGGTAGAGGCCGGATGTCACGAGGAAACAAAATACCGTTGACTCTTTTTGGAGCTAGTTTCTCTGTTTACCACCCGTGTTAGAGCTTAAACAAGCTGTAGTTAGGGCATTTTCGATTATAGCCAACAATTTACATTTTGGCAATTTATTGATGAAAATGGCAGATAGGGGGATAGGGAAGAATCAATTCCTGCTGGGTGCTTGCCTCATAAACTGTTTTATCTTCTTCTCTTATCCCATAACCAGACGGCAAATTTTTGACTGATCCAAATTGGAAGATGTTGCAGATGACAATTTAAAGTGAATGATATTATACATTTATTGTCTTTTTGGGTATTCTAACCCATAACCAGATGGTAAATTTTCAGGATGTTCCAAATTCAAAGATGTTGCAGACGACATAATTTACAGTGAATCAAATTTTGCAATTTTGTATGTTATAGGTAGAAAATATTGTGGGAAAGGAAGAAATTGCTTGGCATGAATACTTTGTAAAAAGGTATTTCAGCTACCTGCTAAGCCATTTTGGTACCGAGAACTTTATTAAAAGTAAATATTAGCTAAGAGGACTGCTAAGTAACAGCACTTGAAAATTGTTCATAGCAACATGAAAATCCATTTTGTTCTAGCATTAGTAATCAATCCAATGCCTTTGACTGTCAGAGAATGATCTAAGACCCATTCTCTATTCAGAGAATCAAGCAAAACAAGCCTAATTTAGTTCCTGAATATCTTCCTATCCCTGAGCAACTGATAAGAGATTGAAATTGCATTGGAAAAATTGGAATAAATCATATTTTTTTCATCAAATCCTATTTCATGGGTACTCATGTGAATCGTCTCAATGAGACAATTCAAATGAGTACCCACAACATAGGGTTTGTGTTAAAATGATTATTTTAGGATACTATTTCGCCCCATCTATCCTCTGCTATCCTATTTTCGGCTGTCTAAGAAGCTCTTGTCAATCAATATACATGAATGAATCATGAATTCAGTACATTAGCTGTTTTTGTCATAACTCCGTTTTATATCATCAAATTATTCAGACGGGATGAATGCAGAACTTCTTGGAAAATTGCTTGATCGATAGAAGTCATATTTTGGTGCGTGTTTTGTAGATCTTTCCGTAAATTGGTAATGCCAAAGTTCAGACAGAATTTGCACAACAGATCTGGAAATTGTATGGGGAAAATGATTAAAGCACTCTCAGTATATTCAATATGATCGTTAATTTGTTTTTTGTGTTAGGATATTTGAATTTAAGCCTTGGATGATATTTGAATTTTAAGCCTTGGATTAAATTGTCCTAAATTATCAATTGCTGGAAAACATTGAGGGAAATGGAGAATTCATTGATTGCTAGCCAATAAATTAAATTGCGTGTTGAAGTTACATTTTATGGTAGTGCAACCAAGCTAGAGGCGACTGAGGATCAACGGTTTGATACCACTCTAGTATTTGGATAAGAAGTCTCAGCTTTAACCTATTCCCAAACGTTGACGCTTTTTGACACCCTTCAAGATGAAGGCTTTGGAAAACATTGTGACAAGCAATTTCTTCATTTCCCACAATATTTTTTACCAAGAAAGGCCAAAAAATGTGCAATTCCATTCACTTGAAATTGTAGTCCGCAACATCTTTGAATTTCGGCCAACCCAAAATTTTGTCGTTTGGTAACGGGTCAAAGTGGGACAGAAAATGTCGTCCAACCTTCAATAAAGTTTTAACAGTTGAAAATTTTTGTTATTTGTCGCCAACTTTAACAGTATCACTGTTAACATAGCATAGTACCAATTTCATAAGGCCTGATGGAGTTAGCTTTTCAATAAGAGTCCAGGGTTCTCTCCAGAATAATTTGAAGCTGTAGTTGCAGTTTCGTTGGAAGCTTACAATACATTGTTCATGCAAATAATTGTGAATAAAAACATAATGGGAAAAGAAGAAATTGCTCATTTTGAGCAATTTCTTCTTTTTCCCTTAAAGTTTTTATGCATATTTATTGAACAAAATGCCTTAATTCATCAGTTTTTGACATGAAATTACTCAAATTCCTCTATTTGGTGACCATTTTGAGGAAATTAAGCTGTTGGTGCTTTTGAAGCTGTAGGGGCATAACACTGATTTAGATTAAGCTGTAGTTGGGGCCGATACAGCTTATTGAGCTGGCGGGAGAACACTGGAGTCAATAAGAATGATTCAAACAGAGAAAAATGTAAAGTGGTGCCTGTCGTAACTTTGAAAAGCAGCATTCAAAGAAAAAGTAATCATGATCTTCAATTTCTCCATCTAAAATAATAATTGGTTCTTCCTGCTGGCCCCTTTATCCCATTACCAAACGACAAAATTTGTCGAAACTGCTGCAGATGACATAATGAAAGTCATTAAAGATAGGATTTGTGTAAGATATGGCTTAGAAAATTTATGAGACAAAAGGAGAAACTGCTGGTTATCAACAGTTTCTTCTTTTGTCTCAATGTTTTCCAAAGCCTTTTCTATAAGTGATGTCAAAACACAGTCTTGTTTTGAAAGTGTTAACCCTATCCCAAACAACAAAATTTTAAGCTTGTTCAATTTGAAATCTTCTGCAGACGACAAAATGAACCTCAGTCATGTTGAATATCCTTTCCAACTTAAAGTTGGTTAATCTTTGGGATGAGCAGCTGGGGGGCTTGCAAAGGATTTTGTTGTATTTCTGGTGATAAAAATACAAGGAATCCACGGTTTGGTGCTCCAGCTGCCACGATACTAGCTTGTATCCACATGCAAACTTCATAATTATATTGAAACAGCTGGTTTGACAGTGTTCTCATTTCTATGCTGAGTCAAAAAAGAAAGTGTGCACAAAGAATGACTGGAATTTCTATCGTAATTTTGAATATTGATATTATGATATTGGTATCAAATTAAAGATAATTCAATTGCCTATAAGTAGGTGTCTTTTTAAATTGTGTGAAATGGATTTTTTCTTGTGTTTTCTTGAGATATTTGAGATAGGGATCAATTTTCGAAATTCAAAGAACTTGCTTACGAACGTGAGGAGATTAAATGATGCAAATTTCTTGGGATTTCTGCTTCAAATTCTATTGTGACATGTCTTCAATGAATGACGGCAAACATCTGTGGTCTCACTGATCGAACACAACGTTTCATTTTATAGTTTGGAATTTAATGCGTTCATATTGCAAGACGTATTCCATGTCCTGCGAATTCTTTAACGTGACCCTAAATTTTGCGAAACTCCGGCGGAAGAGATGTTCAGTCCTACACCACACTCATGGCTATTTTTCACGCGTGCCGATGACGATGATGATGTGCCTAATGCAGGCGTAACGTAAAATTTAGGCGTTATGATAATGTGACAAACATATGGTCTCAAATCTGTTATGAGCAGTCTATCTGCCTACGTCGATTTCCAATATTGCTTACATATGCTTGTTTTACTGAATCGCCATAAATGGTGTAGTTTTGAAACGTTGACGTAACGGCATCAACGTCTTGTAACGATCTTATTTATTCATTGCTGCATTCGGGATATCAGACCGAAGACTATTAATTATGTATCCTTTGTTTTGGAAAGATGATTGCAAACGCCTAATATCAGAACGATGACATTTAAATGACGACGACACATTTTACGCCGGTTCAAAACACTAGCAAAACTTACGTGTGAAATCTGTCGTGTTTACGAAGACGTATCGTCTTTGGCTTATCAGCATTTTGAAATTTTATGTTTGATTTAGCTTTTTTACACTTTGAATACAGATTTAAGACAATAACATTTATCATGAAACGTGTGTTTTGATAACCACATGCAAAAAGGTGCTAACAATGTCTGGCGATATGCCAGACAATTTAATCATCCAAAGTTGCTTTCCATGTCAATAGACATGAGAAAGTTGATAGCCTAACTCCATGTAGAAGTTTGATGAAGTTAATTGCTGCGGTTATGTAGATATATGAAGTAGAAATATGCACACTTTCTTTCTTGACTCAGTATATTATGTAAATGAAAAAGAAAAGTCAAATAGTTGCATTTTTGCAAAACCTTGTAACTCCAGCTTCACTCAAGCTCTAATTACAAGGTTTTGCAATAACACTGATGAAAATTCAATTGTCATGTTTTTAAATCAGAGAAACATTGAATCAGACTGAGCCTAATGACTTTATTGCAGCACTAAACAGATTAGTCTTGGCTGCCTTATTTGGTATTCAGATTGAAATGCCCTATCTCTAGTTTCTGAAAAGCAGTGATATGTGAATGAAAAAAGGAAAGTCAAATTCAATTGTCATGTTTTTAACCCTTTCCCAAACAAGACCTGGTTTTGACGCCCCTAATAGGAAAGGTTTGGGAAAACATTGAAACAAAAGAAGAAACTGCTGATAACCAGCAGTTTCTCTTTTTGTCTCAATATTTTCTATGCCATATTTTACACAAATTCTATCTTTTATAACTTCCATTTTGTCATTTTTGGCAGTTTTTGAAGTGGATGACGCTAAAATTTTGTCGTTTGGGAAAGGGTTAAATCAGAGAAACATTGAATCAGACTGAGCCTAATGACTTTATTGCAGAACTAAACAGATTAGTCTTCTCTGCCTTATTTGGTATTCAGATTGAAATGCCCTATCTCTAGTTTCTGAAAAGCAGTGATATGTGAATGAAAAAAGGAAAGTCAAATTCAATTGTCATGTTTTTAACCCTTTCCCAAACAAGACCTGGTTTTGACGCCCCTAATAGGAAAGGTTTGGGAAAACATTGAAACAAAAGAAGAAACTGCTGATAACCAGCAGTTTCTCTTTTTGTCTCAATATTTTCTATGCCATATTTTACACAAATTCTATCTTTTATAACTTCCATTTTGTCATTTTTGGCAGTTTTTGAAGTGGATGACGCTAAAATTTTGTCGTTTGGGAAAGGGTTAAATCAGAGAAACATTGAATCAGACTGAGCCTAATGACTTTATTGCAGAACTAAACAGATTAGTCCTCGCTGCCTTATTTGGTATTCAGATTGAAATGCCCTATCTCTAGTTTCTGTTGAGAAATCTTTAACCCTTTCCCAAACAAGACCAGGCCCCGGTTTCTAGAAAAAATTTAAAGTACATACTCATGAGTACATGCTCAACTTCAATGGAATACTCTCCAATGTTGAAGGGTATTCGATTGAAGTTCACTTGGGTTTCGTGTGATTTGAGCACAGTGCTCATATTTGAGTCTGAGAACGTACTTAAGTTTTTTTTAGAATCAGGGCCTGGTTTTGACGTCCCTAATGAGTGAGACTTAGGAAAACATTGAATCAAAATTCTCCTTTTGCCTCAATATTTTCTTAGCTATATTGTACGCAAATCCAACCTTGATTAGCATACATTTTGTCGTCTGAAGCAGCTTGGGAATTAGACTTCCCGAAAGTAATGTCATTTGGGAAAGGGTTTTAAGCCCTCATCCTTCCAATTTGTAGAAGGTGGCTGTCACCAGTTTGTTGCACATAAGACTCTCAATCATGGGGTGGCTGGTTCATCAATATTGTCCTTTTCAACATTTGTTCGGTAATTATAAACATAAAAGCTGATCTTATCTTTTGGAACCTTGCACATAAAGTTGGCACCACTAGCACAGAAATAAATTGGCTCGTGAAGGGGATCAAACTCTCACGAGGTCCTGAGGGTTTATTTATCCATGGCCGCTGCAAACAATAAATTCCTTCCTGACAAAATTGTCAACCAGCAATGGTTTGATTATTGTTAACATGTGGACAAGCAGCTGGAGGCTCAGTAAGGATTTTGTGGTAGTATTGGTGACTAAGAAACAACAGGAATCCAAAAGTTAAGTGGTCCAGCCTCTTTGATATGACCATAGCAGTTGAAAGAGAAATCAGACAGTCAGTAAATGGGTTCTCAACTTTAACTAGCCCAATACTTGGACGTTTGTGAAATGGTGAAACTTGTTTCACAAATGGATTCCATACTCAATTACAGTCCAATGGTGTTCTGCTCCTAAGATCATTCTATATAAGTCAGTAATGCAAATGAGGCAATTTGTTGTTCACCAATTCCTGTCAATCTAAGGCCTAATTCAGTGGCCTGTAAAGCCGAATATCAGTGAATTTCCCTACAAATGATGGTAATAAATTAGCCCTCAATTATCTGGCTAATTCTTCAGGATATATTGATAGGCGTCATTTGCTACATATTAGTATCAAAGTTTTTTGTTGTATTTGAACACTCTCCAAATTATGAACAGGAATTGTATATCTCAAAGAGTTCAATCTTTCGTCAAATAGTGACGAATTTTCTGCAAAAAATAGACTTGGTTTACCATTATGTTTTGATATACCGTCAATGTTGTTATAAAATATCGCAACTATGGCTTGAATAGAGCTGTAATTACGAGATTTTATAACAGCATCAACAAACTACTATTTTTTGTCCGAAATTACATCACTGTTAACTGGATAAAATTGTTCCCTATTGAAGGTAAAGAAGAGAATGCTTGTAAGCTATAAGCCAAGTGCTCAATGTCCTGAGCTGCGGTCTTAATGCAGTTGGTAGTGCATCAGACTCACACTCGTGAGGTCACGGATTCAATCGACGGCTGCAGCAATCATTTCTGACGAAATTGTCTCCCACCGATGATTTGATATGTTGGTGAGCAGCTGGAGGCTCAGTAAGGATGTTGTGGTAGAGGATCTAGTACTGGTATAAGAAATGACTAGAATCCATGGTTATGTTCTCCAGCCTCCATCATATGACCATAGCAGATAAAAGAAGCATTAAACTCCAATATTTCGATATCAAAGATGATAAAAATAAGTCTGCATGAAAGTGGGGGTGGACGGACATTTTGGCCAGGACGTTTTGGCCATGGACGTTTTGGCCACAATATTTTACAAGGTAGGACCTTTTGGCCAAAACAAAATCTAAGGAAAAAAGGAATTGAACCAATTAAATTTACATAACATTATTTTATTTTCTAATTGCACTTTTGAAAGTTGACATAAGTTCATTATGAAGAAAAAATAAGAATAAAATAATAGTCTCAATTATTGATATTTCAATTTAATTTATATTTAGCCAAAAGGTCCTACCATGAAATATATTATGGCCAAAACTTCTGTGGCCAAAATGTCCTGGCCAAAACGTCCGTGGCCAAAACCTCCTACATTCGAAAGTGGGGTGGAGGGAGGGGGGGGGGGGGGGGGGATTCACATATGACAAACAAGATTTAGAGAAGGATGCCATTATTGATCAATGGCACAAAAAAGTACCAACTTTGCTAGAGGAAATGGTGATGAAAGTTAATGACAAATATTAATTAAGATAGAAGAAGATAACCATTTTACTCTTTCACAAACAAGGCTTAGTTTTGACGTCTCTTAGAAAATTCTTTGGAAAACATTGAAACAAAAGAAAAAAATGCTGATTATCAGCATTTTCTCCCTTTGCCTTGATAATTTCTACGCTATTTTTTACACAAATTCTGTCTTTTTCAACATTTTTGTTGTCAGCTGCCGTAGCTTTCAAATTTAAGATTATTTTTAAAAGAAATGGATTCAGAGAAAGGGTTATGAAAGAAGATGAAAATCACTATCTTTTACAGTGTCAAGTTTTAATTAGATAATTGGATCAATGAGTTAGTATTTTGCTACCTGGCTATTATCTGATCTGCAGATTTCCTGTTTTAATTGGAGTTCCAGATTGAATTACCAGAGGCAAAAAATTCCGGTAACTCATCTCTTTTTGCCCGACTCTTTATCTAAACAGAAAAATTCTTGAAATTTAATGAGTTTATGATTGTAGAAAAATATTTATTGAAACTCTCAGTGTTTTTCCCAAATTATGAAAAAATGGATTATAGAAAAGATATCAATTGAAACTTATCCTTTTACCAAATGAGAACATTTTAGCGTAATAAAGATTCAAAGACGTTGTAGACAACAGAATAAGTGTAAAATGATATTAGCTGTTATATAGAAATAGCACAGGAAATGCTGAGACAAAAAGAAAATGCTGGTTATCAGAATTTTCCTATTTTGCCTCAATGTTTTACCAAGACTTTTATTTCAGGGATGTCAAAACCAGGTCTTGTTTAAGAAAGAGTTAACTCAATTCTATCCAGGTTGCTAAAAATTTGGACTTTTCCAATTTGAAATCAGCTGCCGACAGCACAATGAATGTTCACTGATCAACTTCAAATTTGTACTTCAACAAACTTGAAATTTATTAAAGATATGAAACCCAAACCAGTTTGATATTTTTTATCATCAATATCACTAAATTCTAATTTTACGGCAATTTTCTTGAAAATATTTCTTATGAATAATGTATACATAATGAACCCAAATTTTCCCACTAAAAAGAAATCTCGGCATGAACAAAATTTATCATATTAGTGTCAAATTGTAAAAAATGGCTTCTTGATAAATTTATCCCTTTCCCAAACTATACCTGGTTTTGGTGCCACTTACATTTTAAATGTTTGGGAAAACATTGATGCAGAAGAAGAAAATGCTGATACAAGCATTTCCTTCTTCTGCCTCAATATTTTCTGTGCTATAATGGACACAAATCATATTTTTGTGGACATACATTTTATTGAGGTCAACAGCTCTTTTTGTGAAGCAATCTAGAACTTCACTGTTTTGGAAAGGGTTAATCCATTCCTGCACTGTGACCCCTTTTGACTCCTGTACAAGAAAAGGCTTGGCAAAACATTGTGGAAAAAGAAGAATTCATTGCTTGTAACAAGCAGCTTCTTTATATCCCAAAATGTTTGCTACCAAAAAGTATGAAGATTTCAAAACTTTTATCACATCGAAAATATCATCTGCAACATCTTTCAATTTAGACAATTCTAAAATATCGCCATTTGGGAAAGGGTTAAGTGGTGCGGTTGTGGCTACTTTGATTACATTTAAATTTATAAGTTGTGAAAAAAGTAATAAAAATGTCTACAATGGGCCAATACTGGACAAACCATCTATCATTTTGATATATACCCTCTATAATAAAATGACACCCATTTAAGATTGGTTAAAATTGAAAGTGTTTACAAACAAGTGACTAAATGAGGGATCTTGAAAATAGCAGATTTTTAGGTCACCTGACCGAAGGTCATGGTGACCTATTGCGACCGTGTTTTGTCTGTCGTCGTGCGTCGTGCGTCGTCCGTCGTCCGTCGTCCGTCGTCCGTTAACTTTTAACATTTTCGACTTCTTCTTGAGAACCACTGGACGGATTACAACCAAATTTGGCAGGGAGCATCCCTATGGGAAGCTGCTTCAGATTTGTATGAATCATGGAGTTATCTCCCTTTGGGGCCCCATAAGGGGCCTAAAAGGGGTTAAATAGGGTACATCTTAAAAAATCTTCTTCTCATGAACCGGCTGTTGGATTGGATTCACATTTGGAATTTAGAGTCTTTAGGGCAAGGACAACAAAGTTTGTACAAGAGAAAAAAATCCGTCCAGAAATGGCCGTGCTGGGGATGGGGGATGTGAGGGGGGGTCGGGTTATTAGTTAACTTAACATTTTTGACTTCTTCTTGAGAACCATTGGACGGATTACAACCAAACTTGGCAGGGAGCATCCCCATGGGAAGCCGCTTCAGATTTTTACAAATCGTGGAGTTATCTCCCTTCGGGGCCCCATAAGGGGCCTAAAAGAGGTTAAATAGGGTACATCTTAAAAAATCTTCTTCTCATGAATCGGCTGTTGGATTGGATTCACATTTGGTATTTAGAGTCTTTAGGGTAAGGACAACAAAGTTTGTACAAGAGAAAAAAATCCGTCCAGAAATGGCCGTGCTGGGGATGGGGGATGTGAGGGGGGTCGCGTTATTAGTTAACTTAACGTTTTCGACTTCTTATTAAGAACCATTGGACGGATTTCAACCAAACTTGGCAGGAAGCATCCTAAAATAGAAAGCCGCTTCAGATTTTGTACAAATCATGGAGTTATCTCCCTTTGAGGTCCCATAAAGGGCCAAAAAGGGGGTTAATAGGGTACATCTTAAAAAATCTTCTTCTCATAAACCGGCTGTTGCATTGAATACACATTTGGAAGTTAAAGTCTTTAGGGCAAGGACTACAAAGTTTGTACAAGAGAAAAAATCTGTCAATAAATGGTCATGCTGGGGATCGAGGATGGGAGGGGTTCGCATTATTACTAAACTTTGAACATTTTCTACATTTTTTTGAGACAGATTTCTACCAAACTTGGCAGGAAGCATCCCATTGGGAAGCCGCTTCAGATTTATACAAATCATGGAGTTATCTCCCTTTGAGGCCCCAAAAGGGGCCAAAAGGGGGTAAATAGGGTACATATTAAGAAATGTTCTATTGTTGGATTGAATTCACATTTGGTATTTGAGTCTTTAAATAAGTTTGTACAAGAGAAAAAAAAAACTGTCAAGAAATGGTGGTGCTGGGGGGTGCGCTATTAGTTAACTTTTAACATTTTCCTTAACTGTGTCTGCTCATTTGATTCAGGTGACCGATAAGGCCCTCTGGGCCTCTTGTTGATAATAGCTTGTGAAGAGTTGAATGAAAGTTAGGAAATCATCATAATTCAACAAAAACCTCTTAAATGCAGCTTTCATGAAAAAATGTTAAGTTTTGTGTTAATTAGTATGAAAGAATATGCATGTTAAAAAAAATGAATTAAGATAGAAGGAAATGTTTGAATACAAGCGTGTTATTTATTCCTGATTTGGTTTAATATTGAAATCTAAATGTTGCAATAATAATATGTCAGCAGCTGCAAATCTAATCTTTTCATAATCTTTCTATTATACAATTATAAATTCATATCAAAGTTTCATTTGCATCACCACTAATGTAATACCATAATCAAATTAATTTAATAGTCAATTTTTTAATTAAAAATCAAAATAATTTTACCATGAAACTAATTTGACTCATGCTTTTTTGCCTAAAGTGTTTTGATTAAGTTATTCAGCATGGCTTGTCACCAGAATCAATGAGACGCAGATAAAATTCAAAAGGAAGTAACAGCCTAATATTAGTTCCACCAGTGCACATTCTATGCACAAATGCACTCCAGTCAATGGATGTCTTGTTACTGGCGCAGAGTTTCCAGGTTACCGTAAGGTCATGTGACAAGGTAACCATAAGGTCATGTGATATAAGTAAGTAAGTAAGTAAATCTTTTATTATAGTGACTTGTGTACAAGTAAACAATTTAACAATAAACAATAAATATACAATGTAAACACCCGGCCCCATGGGCCTATAAGTCACTTTTAAACAAATGTATTAATTATATACACACGTGAATGGAAGTTAGGGTCTTGTAATAGTAGGAAAATGTGATTACCAGTATTGGTACATATGAAAAATTGTTGAATGAAAAGTAGTAAATTTCTTTGTTTTTCTTTCATTGCAAACCTGACCTAGCTCGTATCATATTAATCCGTTGGCTTCTAGAATGTTAGCAGGTTTGTCATACGGTCAGTTCAACATCCCTGTAAAGGGACAATGAACTGACTCATTGACAAACCTATTCATGTATACATAGCCTATTTCATATGAAATTACGCATCATAGATGAGCGGAAAACTTGTATGTATCAAAATGAGACATAGGCAGTTATCTCGTGAAGTCCCAGATTGTGAAAACATATCAAACTATTAGAATGGCCCTTAACGAAACGAAATAAAGGGTACATCCTTCATCATATTATACCGCGTAATTTACGCTGGTGAGTAGCGGCACTAGTGAGAGGAGACATTTTCGCTCATTAAGAGCCAATATCTCTCCTCTGACAAGCTCAGGGTCAGTTATGCTCTTGGATAATCTACTTTCATTTAAGTAATGGTCAAACTGTGTGGACCGAGATCGGATAGCTCGACTAAGCCCACCGATCTCACTCCTCACAGTCGGATCAACGTACTGTTTTATCTGCAGGTCATACATATGCAATTAAATCGGAGTTTATGCCAGAATAACCTATGTGTAAAGGGTTTTGCGTCTCAAGGCAAATGCTTTTACAACAAACTTTGCCAGTTTCCTCTCATGATTAGACATTAAATAACACAATTGTTCATTGGGTGAAAGCCTTTGAAACCATTCACTATTCATAATCTCACCAAACATGTGATGACGAATTTGATTATAATAAGAGCATGTGGATACAAAATGACTCTCGTTTTCGATCACATTTTCGTTGCATAATATACATAAGCGATCATTTAAAGCTTCTCCTATATAACGTCCAGTTTCTATACGGAGAGGTAAAATACCACATCTAAGTTGCGCCAGCACAGAACGTTCATTTTTCTGTAGGTTTAGGGCAATGTATCGTTCAGTCGACGGAGTATCCTTTAATAGTTTATAAGTTCGTAGTTTGGGAGAGTTTTCTATACCTATATTCCACAGATTTTTGTAAAAATGTTTTATTCTACTTTCAGCAAGAACCATGTCTATTACATCCCTATTATGAAAGTGATCTACTAAACCAAGATTATCGAATATTTGTTTGATATCGCTCGACCAATTATCTTTACACACTCTAAAGTCATGATTAAACAAACTCTTCGTTAATCGGTTATCATCCATGCGTACTAGTCTATTCCAATAGCGAATCATATTTAACCACTGTCTATATTGGCACGGTATCCAGTCTATATCTCCTATTAGCGCTAAAACTGGAGCGTATCTGTGAACTCCCATATAGTATCTCATGGCTCTATTTTGCACGTTATCAAGGCACTTGAACGATTTCAAACCCCAGGTGGATGAACCATAGTCTAAAATAGGTGTCACACAACTGAAGTATAATTTTTCATACGCTCTAAAGCCGAAGTCTTTCGTAACACTTAATTTCGATATAATACCGCCTAGTGCCCTACTAGCTCCTTTTGAGATTGCACTACAATGGGATGTAAAGTCTAGATGTTCATGGAAATAAACTCCCAGATATTTATAACAATCAACCATGTCCAGCTCGTTTTGACCGATCGTAAACTTATGCTCGGTCCGCCTGTGCCGTCTTGGACGGAAGTGTATACACTTCGATTTATTAGTGTTAACAAGCACACGCCATTTATTACACCATGCCGATAAAGTGTCTAACATTTGTTGTAGATCATGTTCCGAGGATGCAATGAAAGCTATATCGTCTGCGTATAATAACAGTGATAGTTTCTTATTACCGATTTGGACTCCAAGGTCAAGGTCATTAATTTCACTGACAAGGTCGTTGATAAAAATTGCGAAAACCGTGGGTGATATACAGTCTCCTTGTTTGGTACCCACTGAGCAACTGAACCAATCCGTCATCGAATTATTTAATCGAACGCACGATTCTGAGCTCGCATATATCGATTTTAATGAAAAATACATTTTGCCGTCGATACCGTTAAGTAAGAGTTTATATAGGAGCATATCTCTGTCAACAAAGTCGAAAGCTTTCTGTAGGTCTATAAAAGCTGTGTAAATGTTTTTATTGTTTCGGACTAATCCATTCAAAGTAAAAATGTGGTCCTCACAGGATCTATCCGATCTAAATCCATTTTGTTCATCGGCTAGTATATTATTACTTTCCAAGTGTTTCATAATACGCTTGTTCATGACTGCACTGTAGAGCTTACTAACACACGAAAGCAAACTTATACCTCGATAGTTCAACGGAACTCGATTATCTGAGTTTTGATCCTTTAACAAAGGGCAGATAACTGATTTTCGCCACTCAGAGGGAATTATACTGGTATCAAATATTAACTGAAACAAACATTGAAGCACAGCGATAACGGGTGGAAATTTCAATGCAGCATATGGTATATTGTCTATTCCTGTTGCCGATTTTGATCTTGTTGCCATAACAACTCTGGTGACCTCCTCTATAGTAATATTCGTGTTTAATTGTTCGTTATGGTTATATAAAGGATCCACCATATTTAATTCAAGTGATTCTTTGTGCGATTTAGCCCTTGTATAATGCAAATTGTCAAAGTTCGAATTGTCTGTATTTATTCCGTTATATAGATTAGAAAATTCCTGTCTCCATACGTCAAATACTCGATTCGGATCAGTGTTGGCACTTCCATCATTTTCGACAATTTCCATTGGGATACTATTTGACTTTCTCGGACCAAGACCTTTAATCTTAGCCCAAAAATTATTTGGATTATTAGTGGCCATATTCTCAATATCCGAAGCGATAGTCCGTCTGTACGCACGTTCTGATTGGCGAAGGAGTTTATCAAAAGAGTCTCTAGCACACTTGAACTCAAATCGTCTTCTAGATCGCAAGTTATTGCTGCCTCTGCAATTTAAAAACGTTTTCTCCTTCTCTCTCAAATTATCCCATTTTTGTTGTAATTCATCGTTCCAATAAGGTTTTCTGTGTTTTAATCGTTTATTTGTTTTTCTAGACGAATTATATGTGGGAACACAACTATCCATTTCGTCTAAAATCGAATTTGTCAATTTTGAATAGACATTGTCAATTGCATTTTGCGTTTCACGGCTAAGATCAATGGCACTTATTAATTCATGTAAAGCCCGTGCTGCTGTCGCACTTGTCATAAAGTCTAACGGAATTTTACCGAGTTTGTATTGTTTGTTGTTACAGGGAGCGCTGTTAATCGTTTGATCGGTACCGTTTATACACGAGCCACTCACTATTATGTCAGTCATTATAACGGCATGGTCCGGTATGCGTGATCTTTCCCCCAGGAGTCCGTGCAGACCGAGCTGATCTATGACCTTTTGAACTTCTATTACCCTGAAATTTTCACAGTGCTTGAAAACGTCTTGTGGGACACATATATAATCGACGACAGATTTTCCTTTGGTGGTTACCGATGTATAGCTGTCATTCGAGGATCTGCCATTTAATACACAAAAGCGGGACTCAATTAGGAACTCTATAAATTCATTTCCATGTTGATTTTTAACAGAATCTAAAATAACACGGGGTGGAATAGAGTCAATATCATCCATAATATCTTGCATGTTGCCTATTCGCGAGTTTAAATCTCCGGCTAGTAGCATAAAATCACAATCGTTATGGGTGTATATCAGCGAAAGAACATGAGCAAAGAAGCCCTGTGCATCTCGGCCCCATGTTGAGTTCTCCGGGGGAAGATAACAAGTTAATAGAAGTATAGTATATCCCGAACTACGATTAACAAGTTTTAATGCTAATATTCCGTCGTAACACTTATCTACCACTTCTATGCTATAATCCAAAGTAACCCACGATTTCACCAAGAAACCAACACCACCCGAACCCTTTTGTGCTCTAACGTGCAGCTCTGACCTATTAAACCCATACCACTTATAACCGTCAAATTCGATCACATTTTGTTCCGTTAAATGGCTCTCATTTATCGATATTACGTCCGCGTCGAGTCCATTAATTAATTCACATCGCAATGCATGATTGTTATTTGTCCATCCACAAACATTTAAATGTGCAAACTTGATGTTATGAGACCGGGTAGGTTCCTATTGTCCATCAGCAATATTATTACCTTGGTTACGTTTTTGCTTTTCTTTGATCCTACCGTTAGAGTCTACAATCAGGTTATGGCCTGGCGGAAGTTTACGCAACAGCATTTTTGCATTAAGCTCAATTAGTCTTTCGGCATGTGACTTACTGCTTTTGATATGGACATCTTTATATGCCTCGGAATCTCGAAGTGCAGATTTTTTCCGTAGAACAGCTACCTTTTCGGCCCTGTTTAAGAAGCTTATTTTGACAAGACCTGGTGTATTCGCGATACGGCTTTCTAATCTACAAGCTCCAGATATATGCACGTTCGAATAAACAGCGTATCCCAGAGCCCGAATGAGATCATCGGCTTTATCCATAATGAGCTCGTCTTCACTATAGGGAATCCCGCTAGCTATAACCGTTATGTCCGGGTCATTCAATGGGTCGGCTGTACTGGGTAAATGTCCCTCATTCATAACGGTATCATTCGATTCTATTGTATCCATGCGCGACTGCAAATCTTGAACACTTTTCAAAAGTCCGTCAATTCTATTACTTTCACGCTTGAGGTCAAAATTTATGTCTTTCTTCAAACTCGAAATCTTAGAGTCTATGTCCTTGATGAGATCTGATCTTAATCTATCAATTTTCTGCTCTAGAGAAATTCGTAACTCATCCTGATTCTTTTTAACATCTTCAATCGCATTTAAAATACGATCCATTTTTGACGAGAAATCCTTTTCAGACGCCATTTTTAAATCGGGGCTCTTTTGGGGACTAACTGTACTTATCTGTTCTGGTAATGGGTCTGCAGGCTGATCTGCAGCTGAAGCTTCAAGCACGGTATTGTCCGATGAAGAACTAATTACGTCTGTTAATATAGTGTTTGTTTGCGAAAATATATTCGCAATATCTCCTATAGTGAGTTCTGTAGATTCCCCATTGGAGCCCGCCTTTTTCTGCAATTTCTTCTGTCTTGCACAGGTAGAGTTTAAATCCTGGTCAGAACTACTACTTTTCCTGCGCTTTTTCTTTTTCTTATCACCCATGCGCGAACTATAGTCAATACACTAATAATCCATCAAAACTTTTCCAAAATATCCCAATTTTCCATTAATTACACTTGATTTTATATCCATTTCAATCACAGGTAAAAATCTTGACCGCCATCTTGACCAGTCACGTGACCTAATATATATTGCTTAATATATATTGCTTAGGAACTTTCTAGGACATTGGTTTAAAATTTGTTAAAAAAGGGGAGGGGGATTCAATGGAATAAATAAAACTGAGAAGATGATCTACAAAATATCATTGGCTTCATTGCACTCTTTTTACACATCGTCGTTGTAAATGCAAAACCTTGTATCTTGTTTTTGAATAAAGTCAAAGGGGAGGGGAAAAAGTGTAATAACTTTTCCCAAACTGTAATATTTTACTTGAAATTTGGACATATTGTTCTTAACTAATGTATCTTTGATACTGATCGGTAAAAATATCATAAAACCTGCGAGAATTGTCGAAACTGGACACACAAGTTTGTACTTTGAAAATCGCAAGAATCGACATGAGAGGTTTTGCATTTACATCGACGACATACATAATCTGAGACCTGCTATAACCTGTACTAAATGAATGTCTGTCCTTTTTCTCAGGTAACCGTATAATACCGGTAAGACCATGTGACCTATTGGCTTAGACCCAATGACATCAATTACTGGATTGACTCAAAACTATTGTAACTACAAATAGAATTATTTGCAGTTACAATAGTTTTGTGCTTAAGCCTGTCACAAGATAAGATCAAATCTATAGTAAATGTATATGGAAATAGATGCACATAAAACATTTTTGCGCTTGCTCTCTAAATTGCAGTGATATGACAGTAATTGGTGGGAGGGGACAGATTTATGATCATTACTGTGCAGACATGTGTACTTGTTGTAAGGTGTCTGTTTGTTGGTAGACATTATTATGGAAATGTGTGTAATAGTGTGCAGTCATTAGTTGGTGAATTTGGGGACAATTTCTTTATAATGTAATAGTGTGCAGTAATTAGTTGGTGAATTTGGGGACAATTTCTTTATAGTGTAATAGTGTGCAGTAATTAGTTGGTGAATTTGGGGACATTTGCTTCAACATGATAATGTGATAGTGTGCAGTCATAATATTCATGCTGAAATCATAATTTGGTGACAATCATTGTGAGGATTTTGAATTTGCAAAGTTCTTAGTGAAAGTGCTTGTGGTATCCATCAAAGAATTGACTGAGCTATCTAAATAATTTATGGATGTATTTGAAATACATGTAGTGTGTAGTCGTTAATATATTAGTGAATTTGTGAACATTTTCTTCAACATAATCTAGAGTACTTGGAAAATAGCAGTGTATAACACTATTTTAAAATTTGGTGACAATTATCTGGGAAATAATAGAAATTATCTATAGATGCATTTGAAAGAATTAACTTATCCTGTCATCTTGATGTTGGTGATCAGGTGACAATATGGATTTTGTGAACATCTGGATTATTATTCTACATGGAAGAAGGACAGAGGATAATCAAGTTTTAAAGTGAAGAAAATCTTGTTTTAAATTAAGAGAATTTAATAAACAATAATATCTTGAATATTTATTGAAAGCTTTACCTGTAAATGGGGACAAATTGCATGGAAAATGGAGAAATGATTGATATGTTAATTAACTTGATGATGGAAATATAATAAAACAGAAAAAAATGAAGACTGAATGTGGAGACAAACTTGAATTAGCTGAATATTATAAAGAGGTAATAAGATGGTTAACCTTTTCCAAAAAAAAGTGAAATTCAATGCTGGTCCTATTTGAAAGCTAAGCTGCTACTGATGACAAAAATAATGTTATTGATATGATTTGTGTGCCATAAAGTACAGAAATAAAGAGACAAAAGGAGAAAATGCTGATTATCAGCATTTTCTTCTTCTGTCTCACCATTTCCCCAAGTTTCTTCCCATAAGGTGCATCGAAACATTGATCAGTTACAAAGAACAAAGGGTTATCTATTAAAGCAGGAATAAACACCCATTTTGACACCTTTATAAGTGGTGTGATAAAAAGTGTGCTTCAAATAAACAGAGGCAATGACCAATAAAGTGACAATTTTGGTACAGATGTTGACATGATTGCTTGATCCCTTAACCATTTTCCAAATGAAAAAATGTGTTTGGGATTAAAGAAGGCAATTAAACACCCATTTTGACACCTTTATAAGTGGTGTGATAATAAGTGTGCTTCAAAATAAACAGAAGCTTCACAGGAAGGTGACAATTATGGTATAAAATAACATATGGTGACAATATGCTTTTATCCCTTACCCCTTTCCCAAGTAATAAAACCTTTCAGTGCATAATAAAGCAAAGAAAATATTTTAACCACTGGAGAAAGTGCTGGCCATGAGCAAGTTCTTCTTTTGCTTCATTCGAAATTGGAAATATTTCAAATATATAGCAAAAGAAAACATTCTAGAAAAATAGAAAATATGTCTTGTAAATTTTACCCTTTTCATAAAAAAAAGAAACAAAAAATGGGAAAAGTGTACATAGCCTGTAAGACTGCACAAATTTGCAGACTGACTATTTACAACGATGCATGTTAAATTGACTAAAGCAATTCTGGGATCTTAGAAGATGTGTATTTTAAGAAGAATATTGTTGGAAAATAAATGAAATTCAAAGGATGCAATTGAATAAAGGTGTTCACAAATTAGTTTTACCCCAAAGATCATCTGAATTTGTGTAGAATGTTTAAGAAATTAATGTATTTTAGAAATGCTATTGAGTCTTATCTAATGATCTTTCCAGAGAAGGGGAATGATAAAAAATACAATGAAGGGTTGCCATGGAAACTGAAAATAAAAGTCTTACCTGCCTAAACAAAATGAGATGAGTTTTGCACATTGTGCTCATCAGCTCAACCTTTTCCCAAAACTAACATGGGTTTTATTTCTACAATAGAAACAGTATAGGAAAAGATTTAGACAAAAGAAAAATAATCTGGCGATAGTCAGCATTTTCTTCTTAAATTTGACTCAATATTTTCTGTGATATTTTTACACCAAATCTATATTTATAAATATTTGTTTCATTGTCTGAAGCAATTTTCAGAATGATTTTGTATAAAAATTTGCAGTTCTGGAAAGGATATAATTTTACTGACAGTTATATGAGTGGCTGAACATTTGGCCATGAGTTTTATAGCAGAATTCAAAACATCTAACCACATCTTTGCTGAGGATGTCAGGAACTGTTTTGTTGGAATTCTTATTGATTGAGGCTAATAATGAGCATTTTCTGCTTTTCTTGCAATGCTTTATAAGCCGTATAAAGCATTTTACAAGATTATTTCAAAGGTTTGACTCTATTCAAACATTGCACATGTCGGGCCCTGAAGTGAAATAAGCGAGTACAGAAAAATAATTCCCATTGCTATTTGTATATTATAATTCTGTATTCTACATGACACGATAATGGACTGGGGTTAATTAAGACAGTAACCTTTAGGAACGATGATAGATGCTACACCATTAATAATTGGCAGTTAATACATAGCTGAAAATCTCACTTTTATCTGAACAAGGCATAGATATTGTTACATGACTTTTACATGAAAACAGCTTTCTGCCGAGGATCTAGAATTTATGTGAGGGGAGTTCGAAAGTATGAATAGTTTTATTTAATTTCGACTTGAATATCTGCATGAAAATGAAATAATCAGGCTTCTGGATCTGCCACTAGCTTTGACTATATCAGAGTTCTGTATAGGAAATAATTATTGCTCTTGGAAATGAGTTAAAAAAAAAAAAAAAAAAAAAAGAGAGTATTTATATGAATCAGTTTCAAAACTGCTCCATGTTGAAAGCTGACGCAGACAAAATGGATGTCGATAAAGATGCAACTAATTACTGAATATATCACAGAATGAATCAAGGCAAAATGCTTATTATCAGGATTTTATTCTTATTTCCTCTCCAGTATATTTTCCTAAGTCTTTTCAAGTATGGAAATCAAAACATGGGCTTGTTTGGGAAATGGTCAAAAAATGTATCTTCAAATCAGATTTGCATCACTTACAATAGTTTAACGTCAACATTTTCCTGTGAATTTGAGCATCTGTATCATTAACCCATTACCACACAGTGACTCTTTTTGACTCCCTACAAGATAATGGCTGAGGAAAATATTGAAACAAAAGAAGAAACTGCTGATCACCAGCAGTTTCTCCTTTTGTCTCAATATTTTCTGTGCCATGTTTTACACAAATCTTATCTTTAATAACATCCATTTTGTCATTTGTGGCAGCTTTCAAATTGGATCACCCTAAAATTTTGTCGTTTGGGAAAGGGTTAATATGATCTAATAAATCAAGGCATTCTGCTGCATATTGATAGGATAATTGGAGGGAAAACAGGTTGTATTTGCCATGCAATCAGCTTTATTCTGCCAGCAGTGACATATTACCGATAATACTTCATCATAAATGGCAAGCAAATTTGCACAAATTTTATGATTAATTTTCTGTATGTTGAAAAGGTTTAGTTTTAGATTCTTTCTCCTATTTTGACTAGATTTTTTTAGTTTCATGAAATCATTTTTGAGACAGTGGGCAATTAAGTTCTTATCCATCAAATTCATAGTAGTGTACAAGTACAGCTCATTCCCAAACAGACACCTTTATGTTTTGAAGCGCTACAAGATAAAGGGTTGGAAAATGGAAGAAATTGATTGTGACAAGCAATTTCTTCATTTCCCACAATCTTTTCTACACCAAAATACAAAAAAAAAAATGCAGAAGTTACTCGACTTGAAATTGTTGCATGTAACATCTTTGAAGTTGGATTAGTCTTAAATTTTGCATTTTGGTAATTGGTTAATTGTGATATAATGAGTAGAGTGGTAAACTGATATTTTAACCCTTTCCCAAACGACAAAATTTAAGGAGATCCTCTTCAAAAAGTGCAACAAATGACAAAATGGATGTTACTATAGATAGAATTTGTGTAAAATAAGGCATAGAAAATATTGAGACAAAAGGAGAAACTGCTGGTTATCAGCAGTTTCTTCCATTTGTTTCAATGTTTTCTCATGCATTTTCTATTAGGGATGTCAAAAACAGGTCTTGTTTGGGAAAGGGTTAAGTAATTGTGACCTAATGAATACAGAGTGGTAAACTGATATTTTGAAAAGAAATGAAAAACTGGCATTTGTGCAATCTGAGTGGATGAAATTGATCTCATGTTATATTTGATTTTCATTTTGGCTTTGTTAGCTTAACCCTTTCCTTTCCAGAACGATGAATATCAAGGTGATCCACTTCAAAAACTGCCACAGATGACAAAATGGATGTTATTTATGAAATAATTTGTGTAAAATATGGCACAGATAATTTTGAGATAAAAGGAGAAACTGCTGGTTATCAGCAGTTTCTTCTTTTGCATCAATGTTTTCCCAAGCCTTTACTAATGTAAAAGGAGATATTAAAACCAGGTCTTGTTTGGGAAAGGGTTAACATTTTCCCAAACATGCCCTAGTTTTGATTTATGTGAAAGATCAATATTTTGGTACTTAGGCAAAAGAAGAAAATGCTGTCTAACAGAGACATCAAAACTAGGAATTATTTGGAAAAAAGATGAAGAAAATAATTCTAACAATCAAGTCCTTTCTACTTCCAGGTTCACCAATATTTCCGAGCATTGCCGGAGGACAAAGTCCCGTATTTAAACAGCGCGGGTGAGAAGTATCGAGTCCGTCAGCTGCTACAACAGTTACCTCCGCACGATAACGAGGTGCGATATTGTAACAGTCTGAGTGAGGAAGAGAAGCATGAGCTGCGGATGTTTAGCGCGCAGCGGAAACGGGAGGCTCTCGGACGGGGAAATGTGAAAACCCTGCCATTAACTGTACAAGGTGCAGTATGCTCAAAGGTGAGTGATGGTTTGGTTAAACTCTTCTTGTGCTCTGCAGCAGCTTTTGAAAGGGAAGATTGGAAAAAAAATTGCTTGAATTTGAAAGCAGACAAAAATAGATCTTTGTGAATTTTTACTGAGTAGTTTGAGAAGATTAACTGATGCCACATTCGATTGATTATAAATAAAGATAATATACAATTTATGAATGAAATAGCACAGAAAATGTTGAGGCAAAAGGAGAACAAGATGTTCATTAGAATGCTCTCCTTTTACCTCAAGGTTTCTTTAGAAAAGAGGGCTTGTTTTGGAAAAGACAAAGCAAATTGGAAATAAGGTTCATTGATAAATAATGTGTTGTAGCAGAATGAACTATTCCATAAATTACTTCACCAACTAACTAAACTTTGGTGTAGTTGGTCTGCAATATAAAAGGGAAATAATCCATGCAGGTACTGTATTTATACTAGAAGAAGAGTTGTTTCCCTTGAATTTTGAATGTCATTAATTTACTACCCTGCTCTACGAAACTTTCTTTACAATCAACTTAACCCTTTCCCAAACAAGACCTGGTTTTGACGTCCTTAATAGAATAGGCTTGGGAAAACATTGAAACAAAAGAAGAAACTGCTGATAACCAGCAGTTTCTCCTTTTGTCTCAATATTTTCTGGGTCATATTGTACACAAATCCTACCACTAATTACATCCATTTTGTCATTTGTGGCAGTTTTTGAACTGGATCACCCTAAAAGTTTGCTGTTTGGGAAAGGGTTAATAATAGTTTAGACAGTACACCTTTCACAAACAATGCCTACTATTTACATTCTCATGATCAGAATAGGCTTTGCAAACATTGAGAGAAAAGAAGAAGACATATTGATACTCATTTTTCCAAAATTTGTCCTTTGGGAAAAGTGTTGACAAACTTAAAATTCATTCATTTCAGTGTAACATGTTGATATCTGGCGGGGTCGTTGCCGTATTTGCATCGAGGATGGGTCGGGAACATTGTTGGCACCCATATTTTGTGTGTATGACATGTTTATGATATCTTCGCTTTTCAACAGAGAACTTGTAACTGCAGCTTAAATCAAGCTGCAGTTACGAGGGTTTTGTTGAAAAGCGACGATATACTCACTTTATTTTATTCATTTCAGTGTGACATGTTGAAATCTGGCGGGGACGTTGCCGTCTTTGCGTCAAGGATGGGCCCGGAACATTGCTGGCACCCAGCATGTTTTGTGTGTATGACATGTTCATCATATTGTCGTTTTTCAACAGAAACCTCGTAACTGCAGCTTAAATCAGGCTGCAGTTACAAAGTTTATGTTGAACAAAACATCAATATTCATACTTTATTTTATTCATTTCAGTGTGACATGTTGATATCTGGTGGGGACGTTGCCGTATTTGCGTCGAGGATGGGCCGGGAACATTGCTGGCACCCATATTTTGTGTGTATGACATGTTTATGATATCTTCCCTTTTCAACAGAGATCTTGTAACTGCAGCTTGATTTAAGCTGCAGTTACAAAGTTTTTGTTGAAAAGCATCAATATTCATACTTTATTTTATTCATTTCAGTGTGACATGTTGATATCTGGTGGGGATGTTGCCGTATTTGCGTCAAGGATGGGCCCGGAACATTGCTGGCACCCCGCATGTTTTGTATGTATGACATGTTTATGATATTGTCGCTTTTCAACAGAAAACTTGTAACTGCAGCAGTTTTGTTGAAAAGCTACGATATACTCACTTTGTTTATTCTAATCATTTCAGTGTGACATGTTGATATCTGGTGGGGATGTTGCCGTATTTGCGTCGAGGATGGGCCCGGAACATTGTTGGCACCCTGCATGTTTTGTGTGTATGACATGTTTATGATATCTTCGCTTTTCAACTGAGAACTTGTAACTGCAGCTTGATTTAAGCTGCAGTCACAAAGTTTTTGTTGAAAAGCATCAATATTCATACTTTATTTTAATCATTTCAGTGTGACATGTTGATTTCTGGTGGGGATGTTGCCGTATTCGCGTCGAGGATGGGCCCTGAACACTGTTGGCACCCATACTTTGTGTGTATGACATGTTTATGATCGCTTTTCAACAGAAACCTTGTAACTGCAGCTTAAATCAAGCTGCAGTTACGAGGGTTTTGTTGAAAAGCGACGATATACTCACTTTATTTTAATCATTTCAGTGTGACATGTTGATATCTGGTGGGGATGTTGCCGTATTCGCGTCGAGGATGGGCCCGGAACATTGTTGGCACCCTGCATGTTTTGTGTGTATGACATGTTTATGATATCTTCGCTTTTCAACTGAGAACTTGTAACTGCAGCTTGATTTAAGCTGCAGTCACAAAGTTTTTGTTGAAAAGCATCAATATTCATACTTTATTTTAATCATTTCAGTGTGACATGTTGATTTCTGGTGGGGATGTTGCCGTATTCGCGTCGAGGATGGGCCCTGAACACTGTTGGCACCCATACTTTGTGTGTATGACATGTTTATGATCGCTTTTCAACAGAAACCGTGTAACTGCAGCTTAAATCAAGCTGCAGTTACGAGGGTTTTGTTGAAAAGCGACGATATACTCACTTTATTTTAATCATTTCAGTGTGACATGTTGATATCTGGTGGGGATGTTGCCGTATTCGCGTCGAGGATGGGCCCGGAACATTGCTGGCACCCAGCATGTTTTGTGTGTATGACATGTGACGAGCTTCTCGTGGACCTGATCTACTTCTACAGAGATGGAAACTTGTACTGTGGACGTCATCACGCGGAACTCATCAAACCAAGATGTGCTGCATGTGATGAGGTATTGTATTTATTCAGATATAGAATTAAATTACAAGGCAGAAACCTTTAAAGTGACATTTCAGAATTTTTTGTCATAAATTTTACTTTTATTTTTATCTGAAAGAGCATATTTCCTTATGAAAATTCAGAAAATTTCGAGCCAAAATATTGGGCCGTTTACGAGAAATTTATATTTTTGTGTTAAAATTGAACAAATTGTTGTTGACAACAGTTCGGATTTATATGCAATTTATCAATTATGTCTAAACTTTAAATGCGTGTTTCTCGCTTATTGGCAACAACTTAAAAAAAACAATAGTATTTATACTCATTAGAATAACCAATCTTGGCATCAAGACATACTTTAAAAAATTGAAATTGGGATGAAATGTCCCTTTAAGCATGGGCTTTGACGTAATATTTTCAAGTATGGTCTTTTTGAGGAAAAATTATGAAAAACAGATCCCCAGATGCCAACAAATGGCACCAATTCTTTCTTTGGAAAACCCCTTTAAAGAAGGACCACTGTTTCCTCATGAGTCTCCTGCATGCCCAAGCCAAAGCACTCAAAACAAATACCTTGGGTTTCAAAATTACAATTTTTTTGAAAAAATATGCTGCATGCAATGAGGTACAGTTCTTCTATGGATTTCTTGCATGGAACAGAGGAAACTAATTAACATTGTTCCACAGGATTTCATAACATTTAAAGTCATTTTGTATCATGCTCTACTCTAAGGATGTGCTATTTCCCTGCAGTGGATTCAGGATTTCTGTGATGGGTTTTGAGCATACAAATAAGCAACAATTACACAATTTTGACTCTATTTCTATATGAAACTAAATAATAAGGCTACAGAGTGGGGTTCGTTGGAACCCCCTATTGTGCCGCCACTGTTGCCATGCAGAATTCTGTCTGAAAAGTACTCAAATCTTTATTCAGTCAACTCTTTGTTGTGCCTAAGCTAACATTTTCATTCCTTTTTCCAGATCATTTTTGCTGATGAATGTACGGAGGCTGAAGGCAGGAGTTGGCACATGAAACATTTCTCATGTTTCGAGTGTGACACACAGTTAGGTGGACAAAGATACATTATGCGGGAGTCGCGTCCGTTCTGTTGTGTGTGTTTTGAGCGTATGTTTGCGGAATTCTGTGATACGTGTGGAGAACATATCGGTGTCGACCAAGGTCAGATGACCCATGAAGGTCAACACTGGCACGCCACTCCAAACTGCTTTAAATGTCACACATGTCAAAAATCGTTACTAGGACAACCATTTCTGCCAAAACATGGTGTTATTTACTGCTCCGCGGCATGTTCGCGAGCGGGAACTGTGAACACTCAAACACCGCGACGGCCGGAAGACTATATGCAAGATATAAGCAATATTCGACTAGGTTCGCCTGTCAGTCATGCTATGCAAGAGAGTAGTGTAATGGCTTTACAAGAGGTGTTACGACAACAATATACAATACCCGAAAGTTTACCATCGTCGGATCGTGATCAGGGTTATGCTACCAGTAGCAACAGTGAAGTGTACGCCCCGGGTATGTACGAACCTGCAACTAAATCGCGACTTGAAATGTCCGGATATGAAATCAATATGGACGGTTTGATGGACGCTCTGCCGCTACATGATGCCAAAAAGAAGCGGTTATCACAACTATCGATGCCCGATCTAACGACAGACTCTGTCGTTAGATCTGGCATTGATAGTTGTGAGAAGGCTGGTTCAGATAGAAACAGTAATTGTGACTCAAATAGTAGGAGTGTAAGTCGGAGTCGGTCAGGCTCAGAGCGAAATCTTGGTGTAAAATTTAGTGGTAATCCACAAGCAAATTACTATCACCCAGAAGTGCCCACAAACTTCATACAATCTTTTAACCAATCAAAACCAAGCAGTTCAAAATCTAGTGCTAATAGATCGTTCCCGGAACTGAGGGATATCCCTGTCAGTCCGTCAACGGAGGATCGGAATAATTTACCACTCCCAGACGAAGAAAAAATGAACCCAATTACTCGACCAAATGGAAACGGAAACGGACGATCGCATCACCACCATCATAACCATCACAATCGTTATCCGCGAAGTCGTAGTTTCGAGGGACGAGCGTCATTAATAAACACTCCTACACAAAATGGGGAACACGAACGTAAAAAGATTCTGAAAAATTCGAACGCTAATAACTCGCACATGTCGGAACTATCAATGTCGATGGATCGGGGTGTCGATCAGTTCGAGGATAGTTGTTCGTGTAGCACATGCTCAAGTTCAAGTGACTCGGAGGATTATTTTGACTATTATTATGACAGTCCGAATAAAGGAGCGCCTAGGATAGCTTATGTAGACAATTTTGGGTTTCCAGAAAACAGAAGCGCGACTATGGGTCGACCAGTACGGAGAAGGAAGAACAAAAAGGACAAGAATTGTGTGATTTCATAGTGTAAATTGATTTGCAGAGCTTCATAGTTTAACCAAGTTAACTCTTCTAATGCTGTTTGCATCATATACCGGTTGTGACCAAAGCTTTAGCAGGCAGTGTGGACTAAGATCAGCCTGCACAGACGTGCAGTCTGATCTTAGTCTACACTGCCTGTTTTCTGCTCCATTGTGCGAAAAAATTAAGCTTGTCTTATTGAAACGTCTCTTAAATTAGTACTTGGTTTGAAACAAAAAATAAAGTCAATGGAACAAGGGTTAACAGAAGAACATGGATCCCGGTCAGACTGAGTGTACCATTATACGAGGGTTGTTTGATAAATTCACGGAATTTGTTTCTCGTTTTTTTATTTCCTGTTCAAAAATAATGAAATTACATACTACTATAGAAAATCATGTCATACATTTGGGAGTAAAACGACAATGATATTTGCCCACTCTAATGCACTTTTTTCTGTCTCCATAGCAACCGATAAACGCGACGTTGCCTTTGGTCAGATTTAAAATAATTTTGTTTATGAAAATCGTGCCTGAGCACCATAACAATGTACGCTAGAACCATGGAAATTTAGTTTGTGTTTGTTTGACATTGTTTAGTCATTTTCTGAAAAATTTTCCATTTATATTTCAAAAGTTGACATGTAAACAGTGTTTTCAAGATCATGTCGTAAGCAAATCGTCGAAGAAAACTGACGTCATCTGATGACCTGGTGGCGAACCGTCGAGATGTTTTGTGTTTGTTTAGAGTTATCGCCTACAGATAAATTAAGAGAAATGGGCAGGTCGAAAAATGTGTTGATATGTGGAAAAGCATTTGCATTTACGTGGCATGGATGGTTAAAGAAAGACAAAACATCGGTACATTGCGATGGCTGTCCAAGGAGACCAAACCATTCAGTCAGTCAGTGTACAAGTGCTTGTGAAGGGCAGCTTGTCAGGGCGGATATGTGCTTGACTGTACGGAATATTTCAGTGCAGTTGTCTCTTTAGAATTGTTTAAGTCGTTCATCATAATTTTACAGGAGTTGAATAATTATGTTAAAGGTTTCCGGTAGTTCGACTTCTCGTCTTCAACGAGACGTCGACCCGAAGAATCATGTTCAGTCTTCTAACTATTCTTGAGATTTTCTGATGCGGTATGAGTCTGGTTGCGACAAATCATTGGACAAAATTGTAACTACTGGCTAAATGTGGCTTCGTTACCATGATCCCGAAACAAAGAAAGAAATATATGTATGTAAAACGCTAGGCACGCCCCCATACCTGGACAGTTCGGATTTAATATCTTAGTTATTTGGCCATCATGTCGAAACTTCCGACGAATTAAAGAAAATCGCTAGTTTATCATGTCATTCATCAGTGACTGGGTTAAGGAAACATTTAATTGTTCAAACACATAAACAGGAACTTCAAAGGTGTCGTTGGAGACAAATATTGAAATACTCAACGGGTCGCTTAATTATCATCTTCACAGACCTGACGTCAATTACGGCGGTGTGACGTTACGTGACGCTCTGGCCGAAGGCAACCGGCAAGACATGGCCTCATTAAATGGTTTCTGCAGAAATTATTTTCTAACGTATCATTTTGATATTTTGCACACTTAATAAAGAATAGTTAAGGTTTATCACGAAACAGATTTAATTCTGATATTCAACCACGAATTTGAATTACAGAATAATTCCGCGAATTTATCAAACAACCCTCGTATGTAGGCTGATCTTGATCCATGTTCAATCAAGAGTTTGATGAACAATGATTTTATTTTTGCATTAAATGTGTGATCACTCCTTTAGGGCAACAGATAAGAGGGGATAAAGGCATATTAAATTTGCTAATTAAAAGCCAAATTCTGTGTTGTTGCAGGGGTTTCATTAAGTGGCGGGGGTGGGGATTTCCCCTCCTATTTGACTGAAACTGTACAATCCCCTTGCTTCTTTTGAAAACTTTGTATGGGCTTAATAGGGAATACATACAAATTCCCCCGCCTACTTTAGCTTCTGGCCCAGGTGGCCAAAAAGTTATTGAAACCCCTGTGTTGGTACTCACTAGAATTGTCTGATCGAAACAATTCTAATGTGTACTCACAACATAGTGTTTGATACAGAATTAATTATTTTACAATAAATGAAATTTATTTGAAAAAAAACGATTTACTCCTTTTACCTGTAGCTCTCGTCGGAATTCTATGAAGCTCTGAATATTTGTATGTTGATTAATATTTTTGTGATACCAATTAGGGTGCCTGATCTTTTATTTATAGCAATTTTTATAGAGCCAAACTTAACATTACAACCAAAATGAAATTCAAGGTGGTCCACCCCTAATGAGATTTATGCGGCATTGTAATTTTCATGTGACATTGTTAACATTGGTTATGTGTCCAAACCTATTCAGGTGATGAGGTAAACATTGGGCGTTGGCATGATTATGACCAGGGGTGTAAAATTATTTTTTCTTCCACTCGCTCTGTAGGACTAGTAGCCCAAAAAAGTTACTCGTCCTTATGACTATGTTAGTCGTCCTGTAATTGTGTTATGTTTGTCTTTTGTAAGGAAGTCTGAGATGTAGGGGAGTATCTACAACATGTTGATGATCGACGCATTTCGTGTGTTTAAGCCTTTTTTCATGAAATTTCAAAGTATCTTTCTTAAGTTTGGATATGATTCAAATAAACAACGAAGATTTCTTGTCTGCTTAAATGCTGGATATTTTCTCTAAAGTTTTCAGAACAACTCGTTTCCTTCTTTTTCGGCCCACGAAAACACCGAAAGCCAAGACAAAACTCGCCATACACCTTTTGTTGTGACTTACTCTTTTCATTATGAAGAAATGCTCATTCTTTTGAATCTTTTTCTCATTTTTCAACGTCATTTCCATGAACTTTCGACCAGAATAACAACCTTTTAAAAATCGTTCTTGACTAGTTGATTGCAGGAGACAGCGGTGACAAAATTTATACACAGTAATAAATTATGTTAATAGGTAACGGTGTCGCCACAGACAATTAATCCGCATACCTGCCTGAAAACTTCCTGTTTATCGAAGTTACTGTAAAAATACAACTTTGGTTTCCCATTAATCTTAATTCTAAGTACAGAGTTAATAGATTTATTGCACAGATCGGAACCGAGGAAAAACACTGTATTGAGTTTGAAATATGTTTTTATTTATTTGCCAGACAATATTTTTACTCGCCCGGTAGGACTAGTAGGTAACTTTTTCCACTCGCCAGCTGCCATTTGCTCCTCGCCAATGCGAGCGGGCGAGTGGAATTTTACACCCCTGATGACGTTGCCCAAATAATTCTGACATGGCATAAATCTCATTAGGGGTGGACTACCATAAATGCATGTTATATTGTGCATAGCTTTCACTGATTATGGGCTAATCCTTTCCCAACTGACAAAATTACAGATCGATCTAAATTGTAGACTGTTGTGCCAAAAGAAATTAAAGTTACTTCATATAGATTAAAGTCCGAAAAGTAATGAGAGAAAAAAGAAAATTCTGGATTGTTTTCCTCCAAATATCATTCAATATCATTCTATAAGAATTATTCAATTTTGCCTCAATATTGTCTACACTTTAATGTACTAAAATACATGTAAACCTTTATCAACACCTATTTTCATTGTCTCTGTCATCTTTGAAATTAGAATCATCCAAAGGGTCCAGGTTTTTGTCATTTTGGAATGGGTTAAACAGATAGTGTGATAGTTTGGCTCTATGATCTTATAAGTATGCAAGAAGCTTGTTAATTGTTATTTATGTTTTATAGACTAATTGACTTATTTGATATGATTATGCATGTATTAAAGCCAGTATATTTATAATGTAAACTCATAGCATACTGATGTAATGTAAAAATAGTGAACAATAGTTGTTGTCACTTTTTCTCAAGCAAATGTATTGAAAATAAACCATTTCTTGAACAGAGTAAGGAAGAAAATAATGATAATCCTATCCTTCCTATGGTACAATGTGCATAATATTCAGAAATATCATTAATTTAGTCGTCAGTAACAACAATTTGTACCAGTTTGAAATTTTGGTGATTGGAAAAGGATTAAAACATAAATGAATTAGGAATGGTTTCTATATTAAGCTATTGTAGTCGATAAGTTATTAGTAATAAAAATTTGACTGATGAATTTTCAATTTATAATGAATATTTTTTTCAAAATTAAGAAATTCTAATAATTATCATTTTCTCCTTTCCTCAAATGTTTTGAGGAGCCTTTTCTTCCATGATGGTCGTTGCAATTATGTTATTTTCTGTCTGTGTAAGCATGCATGCTTGAACTTCTTCAAACTCTTAACCGTTTTCCAAGAGAGAAAATGTCGAACTTTTTCGCATATTCTGTTGAAATCAGTTGAAAAAAGTCTTCCTATATGAAGAGGTCTTCCATGAAAATATCTTATTTTTGTAAGCTTCAATAACCACTATGACCGAAGATATTCAACATTGACAATCAAGGCATGGTGGTCAGTCATGTGACACATCTTCAATATTTTTAGCTCACCTGAGCACGAAGTGCTCAAGGTGAGCTATTGTGATCACTTTTTGTCCGTCGTCCGTCTGTCTGTCCGTCTGTCCGTCCGTTCACAATTTCGTGTTTACACTCTAGCATCTACAAATATAAGCCAATCTTGACCAAACTTGGTCAAAACATGTATGGCCATAAGATCTCGGATGAGTTCGATTATGGATCAGATTGAACTAGAAAGTCAGGAGTTATCTGCCCTTGAATGCGAAAAATACTTAGTTTTGACATTGTTTACACTCTAGCATCTACAATTATTGATCAATCAAGACAAATCTTGGACATAACATTGCAGATCATAAGATCTCGGATGAGTTCGATTTTCAGTCTGATCTGATCAGAAAGACAAGAGTTATGTGCCCTTGAATTTGACAAAATTGCCATTTTCGGCTGTTTTTGACCTTGTTTACACTCTAGAATCTACAATTATTCATCAATCAAGACAAAACTTTGACACAATGTTTGGGACCATGAGATCTGGGATGAGTTTGATTTTCAGTCTTATCTGATCAGAAAGATGAGATTTATGAGCCCTTGAATTTGACAAAATTGCCGTTTTTGACTGTTTTTGACCTTATTTACACTCTAGAATCTACAATTTTTGACCAATCAAGACAAATTTTGGACACATGGTTGGAGACCATAAGATCTCATATGAGTTTGATTTTCAGTCTGATCTGACTAGAAAGGTGAGAGTTATGTGCCCTTGAATTTGATAAAATTGCCGATTTCGGCTGTTTTTGACATTGTTTACACTCTATAATCTACTATTATTTATCAATTAAGACAAAACTTGAACACAATGTTTTAGACCATATTAAGATCTTGGATAAGTTTGATTTTCAGTCCAATCTGATAAAAAAATGGAGAGTTATGTGCCCTTGAATTTGATAAAATTGTCGATTTCGGCTGTTTTTGACATTGTTTGTACACTCTATAATCTACTATTATTTATCAATTAAGACAAATCTTGGACACAATGTTGGATATCATAAGATCTCGGATGAGTTTGATTTTCAGCCTGATCTGACTAGAAAGTCGATAGTTATGTGCCCTTGAATTTGACAAAATTGCTGTTTTCGGCTGTTTTCGACCTTGTTTATACTCCAGAATCTACAATTATTTATCAAACAAGACAAATCTTGGACACAATGTTGGGCATGATGAAATCTTGGATGAGTTCGATTTTCACAATGTTATTGACCATAAGTTCGTTTTCAGTCGTAAAGTCATAAATATTTTTTGAAATGAAGAAAAGTGTTGCTTATATCATTTTGGTTCAGGTGAGCGATATAGGACCATCATGGTCCTCTTGTTCAATTATTCTGTTAATATGTAACAGATTTGAAAATGGATTGGTGCAGAGGTGGAAAGACGCCAGGGATTTGGTTGAAGTGAAAGATCTTTTAAAGATCAGAGGATAAAAAAGTTATTGATAACTAACCCAAATTTTGTAGGTCCTCAATAATTTTTTTAGGTGCTGATTTTCGGAGAGAAAAAAAAACACATCTATCTAATCCCATGTGATTTCTGCTTTTGCTGTTTCAAATCAATTTCAATTTTTCAGATATTAACAGGGTCACTGAAGATTGTTGTGTAATTCCTCACCATTGTGTATTTTGGGACAGCATTGGCTTATAATGCTACTGGTTTTATATCCGATATGTCACATTTGTTGCTTCAAGTCTTTTTTATCCTTTTCAAAACAAGTTTGCTTGTCTTTTATCCTGTTGGATATTATTATTAGTGCGGAAAACCTTTAGGGAAAAGAAAATGCAGATAATCAGCATTTAGCTGCATTTTCTCTTTTTCTGATAAGATTTTCTGCTTTCATTAGTATAAATTTTGTTGTCTGCAACAGCTTGCAAATCAAACCATTCTACAATGATATCATGGAAAAGTATATTAGATGTAGTGAGTTCTATGAAATAAATGATTATTTGTTGGATACACTGCTGAATTGTATAAAAACTGCTGAAAAATTAAACTTTGTTATGCTGAAAGAAATGTTGTATTTCATCCCAAAAATGTGTTCCAGATAAAAAGATACTTGATTGGAAAATTAGACCATTTCTGTAGCCTGGCATGGGAAACATTGATAGAAAATGAGTAAATGTTGAGATTCAAAATTGTTTTCATTTCCTTCAAGGATTTCTACAGATTGCTCTACTAGAATTGCTAAAATTATGTTTGGGAAAGAATGTATTCGAACTTCAACCTACATAATGTCTTCTGATTATAAATGGATTTATGGATTTTATAAATGGATTTATGGATTTTGAAGGTTCAATACATATATAAGTGTAAGATCTTGCAGGGGGCATCATATAAGATAATAACTCTTCAGGATGTCAATTGAACCCTTTCCCAAACAAGACCTGGTTTTGATTTCCCTATTAGAATTGGCAGGAGAAAATATTGTTTATCATAGAATTGGTTATTCCATTTCCACAAAGTGACACTTCTTGATCTGGCACAAGGTAATGGCTTTGGAAAACATTGTGGAAATGAAGAAATTGGTGATAAACAATTTCTTCATTTCCAACCATGTTTTTTACCCCAAAAGACCCCCAAAAAAATTTAAATATCATTTACTTGAAATTGTCTTCTGCAACATCAACGTCTGGTAATGGGTGAGGAGAAAAAGGTTATAGGTTTCAAGTCACAAAGATGACATAATGGCTTTGTTTACATTTCTTTTTGAAGCACATGAAATCAAAAGTTTGTACCTTTATTACTTTGTTTACATTGTCAATCGCCTTGAAGTGGAATTTACTGCTTGGAAGTCCTTGTTGGAGGCCCTTTATTTCATAACTTAGCCCTTCCCCGGACAAGACCTTGATTTGACATACTGAAAAGAAATATTTTTGGAAAAGATTCAAGCATGTCATTCACCACTTTGTTTTCTACGAAGTAAGACTGAAAAATATTAAATTTCATACACTTGAAATTGTCCTTTGATATATCTTTGAATTTGAAAAAGTCTAAAATTTTGCCATTTGGGAGAAAGGTCAAAGAAACTGCATCCATTGGCAAACAATAGAAGTTGAAATATGAGAAATTTCAATGGTGCTGTAGACAACAACATCCGTTTTCATTTCCCGGGGAAAGGGAGAGGAACTGGTGGTCATCGGTAGTTTCTCTTTTCCCTTTTTGTTTTCCAAATCTTTTTCTAATACTGACCTCTGTACCAGGGATTGTTTTGGATTTATTTAACCCTTTCCTACACGACAAAATGTTAGGGTGGACCAATTCAAAAGTTGCTGCAGATGACAAAATGCATGTAATTAGCGATAGGAATTGTGTAAAACAAACACAGAAAATATTGAGGCAAAAGAAGAAAATGCTGGTTACCAGCATTTTCTTCTTTTGTCTCGATGTTTTCATAAGCTTTTTCGAAGAATGACATAAAAACAGGTCTTATTTTGGGAAAGGGTGTATGACATTGCTCAGCTGTGGCCTATAGAATAATTGTGACCCGTCACGCTAAAAGGGACCTTATCCGAACTCCAAAATCCAAATTTTGACAAACTTGTCAGACCTGGAACAGGTTAAGCAGATCATGTATGCGAAAAATTAACATATAGTAAGATAGAGAAAACTTTCCGGATTAAGAAAATTACATAAATGTGGAAAGTGTCGGCCCTAGTCTGGCTGCGCGGACTGTGCAGACAGACTAGGGTCGATATTTTTCACACTTGGATAAGGTCCCTTTTAACGTGACGGGTCACAATTATGTATCTTTTACTTTGTTGTATGACATTAAATAATCGCAGTTTGGTTATGTATTAAGTTATACAGTATTAAAAAGGTAAACAACTTATTCAATTTCTTGCTTTTGAATAATCTTCTTTTCCTCACACCCAACATGAAAATGGCCATGGAAAACATTGTGGAAAATGACGAAATTGCTTGTGACAAGCAATTTCCTCATTTCCTACAATATCTTACCTGCAAAAAGACCAAAAAATGTAGGCCTACTATTTCGTTTACTGTAAATTGTCGTCTGCAACATCTTTAAATTTTGACAAGTTTAAGAATTTGCCTTTTGGTAATGGGTTTAACCCATTCCCCCACAGTGACGCCTTTTGACTCCCCACAAGATAATGGCCATGGAAAACATCGTGGAAAATGAAGAAATTGCTTGTGACAAGCAATTTCTTCATTTACCACAATGTTTTCTATGTAAAAAGACAAACTAGAAAGACCTGAAGGTCTTGAGTCGTTCCACAGGCCTGAATTTCTTTTAATATCAAATCCAAGTTTTGACTAGATTTTTGAATACTTGTGGTTCTTACAGCAAAAACAAAGTCTAAAAGCAGCAATCATGTGGTCAATGCAAAAAGAAAGTAAATGATTGACTAATATTTTAGGGATGTTAGAGCGATAATAAAATTGAAAACTGTGATTTTGCCAAATTCAAGGACACATAATTCAGTATGTATATTTAAAATCAAATCGAAAATTAAACACATGCAAGATCTCATGGTCACTATCATTATGTTCAAATTTTGTCTATATTAGTCAATATTCGTAGCTTCAAGAGTGGAAAAAGTGTCGAAAACTGAAATTTTGTCAATTTCAAGGGCACATAACTCAGATTGTAACAGTGTGATCATGTTGAAAATTACACATAAGCAAGATCTTAATGTAAACAAGATTCTTCTCAAGTATCATCTTGATTGGTTACCATTTGTGGTTGTTAGAGTGAAAACAAAGTCGAAAATGGCAATTTTGTCAAATTCAAGGGCACGTAACTCATGAGGTAAGATTCCGATCAAGCTGAAAATTACACACAGGCAGCATATAATGCTTATATATATTCTGTCCAAGTTTTGTCTTGATTGGTCAATATTTGTAGATTTTAGAGTAAAAATAAAGTCAAAACCAGCAAAATAGAGCTGAAAATGCCAATTTTTGGCAATTTCAAGGGAACATAACTCATGCTATAAAATGTAGATCAAAATTTTACCAAGGCAATATCTTATAGTAATCAGCATTCTGTCAAAGTTTTGTCTTGTTTAGTCAATATTTGTAGTTGCTAGAGTGAAAACAAAGTGAAAATAGAGCCGAAAATGGCAATTTTGTCAATTTCAAGGGCACATTACTCATGATGTAAAATTCAAATCACGCTGAAAATTTTACCAATGCAAGATCTTGTAGTCAGCATCATTCTGTCAAAGTTCTGTCTTGATTGTTCAATATTTGTAGATTTTAGAAGAAAAATAAAGTCAAAACCTGCTATTTTTGACATTCAAGGGCAGATAACTCAGGTTATTCTGGTTCAATCCATATTCTTTGAAGGAATCTGAGAGAGGGTCACCCAAGGATCATTCCTGTGAAGTTTGGTTGAAATCCATCCAGTAGTTTTTGAGAAGAAGATTTTTAAGAAAAAAAATTACGCACGCACGCACGCACGACGGACACACTGCCATGACAATAGCCCGATGGCCTGAAAGGCCAGTGGAGCTAAAAAATCAAAATATTATGCACTTGAAATTGTTGTCTGCATCATCTTTCAATTTTGACAAGTTTAAGAATTTGCTGTTTGGTAATGGGTTAAAGATCCAATCTCCCAACAAAATGGTTGTAAATGACAGTGAGTTTTCACTCTTAAAGCAGGTAAGGCCGCAACTGTAGCACAATTGTTAGCACATCAGACGCTCACTGATGAGGTCCCGGGTTCGATCCATGACCAAAGCAAATGTCCTTTCTGACAAAACTGTCTCCCATCAATGGTTTTACAATCGTTAACCTACATGTATGTGGGCGTGCAGCTGGAGGCTCGGTAGGGATATTGTCTTAGTACTGGTTTGAGAAATGACAGGAATCCATGGTTAGGTGCTACAGCTGCCGCGATATGAACATAGCAGTTGAAAAAGACATTAAACTCGAATCAATTAATAAAACTAGGTAGGGATTAAAAAGGCCACAAATTAAGTTTTTGAACATGACATATGATTGAGAGCTGGTACAAACATCAGTTCTAGTCTTTCGGATGAGACTTTAAACTGAGGTCCCGCCTCAATATGAACCTAGCAGTTGAGTGGGACGTAAAACTCCATTAGCATAGACAAACGTCAATTTCTGCAGTTTTGATTAAACGCGCTAGTAAACAAAACGGAGCAAATGAAAATGCGGATCTAACATTATCTCAAAAGTTATTTGGAAAGGGTTTTTCTCTGTTAGTTTACTGCACATTTTTTGCGTATTTGTTTATAATTGGCTTGAACAAAAAAGACTGACTCACTGATATTATTTTTTCGTTTTAGAAAGGGTTGAGGAATATATCAGTTTATAGTTATTGGGAATGGAATTTTAATCCATAATTTAATGCTGGCCAAACCAGGAAGTTTGTATTGAAAGCTTTCATAAAATTTCAAGTTGTATTATTGATGTTTTTGCCATACAAAGACACAAAGTTTTGCCAAAATCAACCATTTCATTTCCCTACCTAGTCCTCTTTCGCCCCCATAGGCGGATCTAGAGGAGGTCGGGGATGGGGGGTCCGGACCCCCTGGCATTGGCCGAAAATCAAATTTTGACAATATAACGTTACGTATTTAACACATTTAAAGCCATTATTTACGCTTGGACCCCGCCCCTGGAAAAAAATTCTTGGATCCGCCTTTAACCTCTAATCGGAAAAAGCTTTGATAAATATTAAAGCAAAATAATAAAATGATGAAACCAAGATTTTCTCCTTTTGCCTCAATATTTGCTGTACTATATAGTAGGAATACACAGATCCTATCTTTACTGTTACAGCCGCATTGCCTCTTACATAGGACCATCAAAAGAGCGCTGATTTATCAGCAACTTCTTTTCTCTCCATGTTTTGCCAAACTACATTTACTAGGGGTTTTACGCCAAGTCTTGTTTGTGAAAGAGTTAATGGTCAATTGCCAATTTCATGAACAGCGGCGATTCGCAAAGAAGAACTCTGTCGTGCGAGTGATATAATATTACGGAAGCATTGTCAACATTATGAAAATTCTGCTCACAGATAATGCTAAAAAGACAATCAGTATTTTTACGATGTTGCTGACTACAAATCGTTGCTCAACCCAAACCTCGTAACTGCAGATTGAAATAAGTTGCAGTTACGTGGTTTGCGTTGAAAAGCAACGAAACATTGTTTTGATATTTACTGATTTCGTTTTCTAACAATAGATGCTTGAAACAATTTTTAATCGTTAAATTCGACAAGTCCATTACATGTTTTATCTTGTCCAAGAAATGCTTTGAGCCTTGGCTGCGTTCAGTAGACAAAACGATAGCTAAACAGTCGCAACTTCTTTGACACAAATTTCACAGAATTGACCGAGTATTCCGAACGAAACGGCCAACGTAAGCTAACGTTTTGTCTTACTGAACGCAAGGCAAAAATGTTGTCGTTTTGGAAAAGGTTTAGGTAGTATACCTGTAATGTGACCATTTCGAGTTTCAAAGTTTTAATTTAAGAAAATGCCCAATGTAGCCTACACATAGACTGGTTCCTTGTCCCTAAATCTATCAATCATATTCATACATAGAGAAGACGGGGTACCAGTCTAGCCTACACAGTGGTCCAAATATGAGCCCAATCTCCATCGCAGTGATATCCCCTCGCCACAATTTACTTTCAATATGTTTGCTATTAATTGGAATTTTTTAATTCATCATTAATTTTCAAAGGTAAACACGGTTTTGCTAATGACTCAAGATCGTTTGGTGTTGCGTGAGAAGCAAAGAAAAAAATCCAGAATTATATCTTATGAAAGATTTCTTTTTACCGTTGCACCTATTCTTCAGAACTCGGATGATTCCGTGAGTCCGACAATAGCCGAATGCGCCAAACAATCCGCGATCTTGACAAGGTCATGTGAATCTAGCATCTTCATGTGGGTTCTGCGAAGGCAGTGGTTATTGCTTTGAATGATCGTTGTTTTGACGTGAGACCGGCTGTACAAAATCATATTAATGTACAAAACACAATGGCCAGCATGCAACAGAGGACAATCATAATTTGTTTAAATAATCAGAATAGTACAAAATTAATGATGTATAGATCTCGAAAACTGACCAATCAGAACACCTCTAGCTAATAGCTAGAGATGCTCTTCCAACCCTGCGTTCAGTAAGACAAAACGTTAAGGTTTACGAACTGAGAATGAAAACACCACTTTCTAGCCATTCGAAATGCACCAAATTACACACACTTGTAAATACACTTCACATAAGTTGATTCACCAGGCCGGATTTCAAGATTATGCTTCAAGAAGAAAATAATTTACAAATATTATATTACTCTATATTCATACGCAAGGGAGGTAATTTAGAACATTTTTGTCAAATATTTCCATAAATATGCATTAATTCAAAATTCTAAACCATACAAAATGCTTATTATCCCCCGCCGAAAAAAAATTTCGGGGGGGGGGGGGGGGGTATTGTTTTTGCCATGTCCGTCCGTCCTTCCGTCCGTCCGTCCGACATTCGTTTCCGCGCTATTTCTTGGAAACTATAGACCGGATTTCGATGAAACTTGGCACACAGCTTCACTACAAAGAGGACATGCGCATATCGTCGGTGTTACCCGGTTCGACCATTGAATTCAGAGTTACTGCCCCTGACTGTTTAAGTCATATACATACAGAGTGATATTCGTTTCCGCGCTATTTCTTGAAAACTGTAGACCGGATTTCGATGAAACTTGGCACACAGCTTCACTACCAAGTGGACATGCGCATATCGTCGGGGTTACCCGGTTCCACCGCCGAATTTAGAGTTACTGCCCCTGACTGTTTTAGCCATATACATACAGTGATATTCGTTTCCGCGCTATTTCTTGGGAACTATGGACCGGATTTCGATGAAACTTGGCACACAGCTTTACTACAATGAGGACATGCGCATATCGTCGGGGTTACCCGGTTCGACCGTCGAATTCAGAGTTACTGCCCCTGACTGTTTAAGCCATATACATACAGAGTGATATTCGTTTCCGCACTATTTCTTGAAAACTGTAGACCGGATTTCGATGAAACTTGGCACACAGCTTCACTACAAAGTGGACATGCGCATATCGTCGGGGTTACCCGGTTCCACCGCCGAATTTAGAGTTACTGCCCCTGACTGTTTTAGCCATAAACATACAGAGTGATATTCGTTTCCGCGCTATTTCTTGAAAACTATAGACTGGGTTTTAATGAAAGTTGGCACACAGCTTCACTACAATGAGGACATGCGCATATCGTCGGGGTTACCGGGTTCGACCGTCGAATTCAGAGTTACTGCCCCTGACTGTTTAAGCCATATACATACAGAGTGATATTCGTTTCCGCGCTATTTCTTGAAAACTGTAGACCGGATTTCGATGAAACTTGGCACACAGATTCACTACAAAGTGGACATGCGCATATCGTCGGGGTTACCCGGTTCGACCGCCGAATTTAGAGTTACTGCCCTGACTGTTTAAGCCATATACATACAGAGTGATATTCGTTTCCGCGCTATTTCTTGAAAACTATAGATCGGATTTCAATGAAACTTGGCTCATAGCTTCACTACAAAGTGGACATGCGCATATCGTCGGCGTTACCCGGTTCGACCGTCGAATTCAGAGTTACTGCCCCTGACTGTTTTAGCCATATACATACAGAGTGATATTCGTTTCCGCGCTATTTCTTGAAAACTATAGACCGGATTTCAATGAAACTTGGCACACAGCTTTACTACAATGAGGACATGCGCATATCGTCGGGGTTACCCGGTTCCACCGCCGAATTTAGAGTTACTGCCCCTGACTGTTTAAGCCATATACATACAGTGATATTCGTTTCCGCGCTATTTCTTGAAAACTATACACCGGATTTCGATGAAACTTGGCACACAGCTTTACTACAATGAGGACATGCGCATATCGTCGGGGTTTACCGGTTCGACCGCCGAATTCAGAGTTACTGCCCCTGACTGTTTTAGCCATATACACACAGAGTGATATTCGTTCTGTTGAAGCCATATACATACAGAGTGATATTCGTTCTGTTGAAGCCATATACATACAGAGTTATATTCGTTTCCGCGCTACTTTATTGACAATGAAAATATGTTCGGCGGGGGATATCAATGCTTGTGTTTGTATTTGGCATGAAAATGTAACACAGTTTAGGAATTACTTGCACTTTTCAAATTTCGCCTCTGGCTCTGCATTTCATTCTCAGTTCGTGAACCTTAAGGGGGAATGCTCCAGTTTCCCAATTCTTTCCCAATAATAGAATTTATTTGTATTTTGTATGTTGAAATTACATGTTATTACCAATTGAAAAATAAAATAAAAATGGATGGTCAGCGATCTTGTTTGAGTTTTATAGGCATTCGTATCACATAACCCTACATCGAAAAAAGGCACAATTTCTTGCACCTATCCAAGGTCACTAAAATGCTAATAAAATGCTGTATATTCATCGTTTATTCCGGAAAATGGATTTAAAGTAACGTCTTACATTTCATATGAGCAGAAAACCCAAAATATGTGTTTCTATAAACGCACAAATGTATAAAACAGCATGCTCACGTGTTCGGCTAGATCAACGAAGCTGGAGTGTTTTATGTCAAAATTTGAAAATTTTCGGAAATATTTCAGGTTCTACATAATAGAATTTGATGAAACTCCCTCATTGTATTAACCCTTTCCCAAACAAGACCTGGTTTTAACGTCCCTAATAGAAAAGGCTTGGGAAAACATAGAAACAAAAGAAGAAACTGCTGATAACCAGCAGTTTCTCCTTTTGTCTCAATATTTTCTATGTCATAACTTACACAAATTGTATCTTTAATACTTTCCGTTTTGTCATTTGTGGCATTTTTTGAAGTGGATCACCCTAAAATCTTGCCGTTTGGGAAAGGGTTAAGTAACATGTCCTGGTAATAATTCAAAAAGAAAATGTATAGGTCAGCGTACTTATTAGTGAATTACAGGATTTTTTATCAGCTACACATGAATAAAATGACGCAAAACGGTGGTAACTGCATACACACTTACGACTGTCTTGCTCTAAATAATCGGTTTCCATCTTGAGGAAATCAGTTTCGCATAATAAATACATTTTTACCGTCGAAAATGGTAAATTGTAATGATGTATAATATTATTGAAAATATGGTAGCGAAACATATTGGTACGAAACATTTAATTTACTACAGTAAAGACCGAGTGTTCCGAAAAACTGGAGCATTCCCCCTTAAGCTAACGTTAGCCATTTCATTCGGAAAACTCGGTCAATTTTGTGAAATTTGTGTCGAAGAAGTTGCGACTTTTGCTAACGTTTTGTCTAATGAACGCAGCTGGTCATTTATCGGAACCTATTAACCTATTTAGAATTATAACAAAAGTCTGTGAACTTTTTAAACAGCACTCGTGCAGAACGTGCATCACGCGCTTGCATGTGATTTGAATAGACATCATACAGATAACAGTGTGCAGAATACTAAAAAAGTTTGTGAGCTATTACTCTTGGATTTGATAGCGAAAATGTGAATAATTATGGATTTCAACTGTTTGGAATTTAGACTAATATTAAGGTAGGATTTTCTCTTATATCTATCGCCCTTTGTTGATTTTCATACTTACTTTTTGTCCGGAGCATAACTCAAAACATATGCAGTGCAGAATCATGAAACTTCATAGGTAGATAGAACTCGTTATGGAGAAGTACAGAGCACTAGAACCTGTAACTCGGCCCACAATATTTTTGGAATTATTGCCCTTTGTTGATTTTCGTAGCCTCCTTGATAAAATTCTACCAAAGGACTGCTTCAATATTTCGGAAAAAGTACCATGAGTTATCTAATATGTCATACATCCGATGAAAGAGCTCGGTAAGGCGGGGTACATGCAACAAACATTTTGAAAATTGACGCACAAATAAGGAAGTTATTGCAAAAATGTTACCAGATTCGAGATTATTTTGTCCGTATTCGTTATCCATCCCATGATGCACAATCTCCACCGTGTCGTAGCTGCAGCTCGTTTTAAGCTGCAGTTACGACATTTTGCAACAACACCGACGATTTACGGATACGTTACGAGGTCGTCGGGAAAAAAATCCGCCTCGTGCGAATCTTAAAATGGCCACATTACGGGTAGATTACTTTAAAGTGACATTTCAGAATTTTTTGTCATAAATTTTACTTTTATTTTTATCTAAAAGAGCATATTTCCTTATGAAAATTCTGAAAATTTCAAGCCAAAATATTGCGCCGTTTACGAGAAATATATGTTTTTGTGTTAAAATTGAACAAATTGTTGTGGACAACAGTTTAGATTTATATGCAATTTATCGATTATGTCTCAACTTTAAATGCGTGTTTCTCGCTTATTGGCAACAACTTAAAAAAACTAATAGTATTTATACTCATTAGAATAACCAATTTTGGCATCAAGACATACTTTAAAAAATTGAAATTGGAATGAAATGTCCCTTTAAAATCAATATTTCGATAAACGCATAGATAGCCTAATCACTTTCCTTTTGACATAGATTGGATTAACTATGTTAATGTGGAATTTACAATTTATGGATCTAGTGTAACAAAATGTGTCTGTTTTGGATATTAGGGTATTACATGCGAGAAAGCTTTTGAAAATAAATGAGCCAGAATCTGGAAAAACGTCCCTTATAGCATTTGAGAACAACATGGTTCCAGATCAGCCTGCGTTTACACGCAGTCTGACCAGGAATCATGTTGTTCTCCAATAGCTTGCACATGCTATGTAGCAACCATTTCAGAGTAACATTGATGATGGCTAGACTGCATCTAGGCACAGCCTGATCTTGAAACCTGGCTGTCTCAAATGCTTTATGGGACGTTTCTCCAGTTCCTGGCTCAAATGTGTTTGGTAACATGGAACCACGTTATGATAGGCCTAACAATAGTAAAGAAATGTTGTGTGAATCCTGCTCAGACTGCATTTCTACTGATCCGTAAAATTTACAACCGTCTTTCCAGATCCTGTCTTGTATTCCACCCTTTTCTCCAAATTACCGTTACTATTGCCTTTAAAAGCTACACATATTTACGAGGCTTTTGGAAGAAAAACAAAGCAATGTTATTGGATTTTCTATGTAAACGAACGGTTGATCAATATTCATAATGGGGTTATTTATGAAAGATGACACCTTGCTCAAGGTATTTTTCCAAAAACCCAAAATGCTAATAATAGTGCACATATTGGAATTCAATACAAGTAATTCATAAAGAAATGTTTCGTGGCTTTTCAACAAAAACCTCGTAACTGCAGCTTAAACCAAGCTGCAGTTACGAGGTTTTTTGTTTGAAAGTGACGATTTAGTAATTTATCGAAGAATATTCAATAATTCATATAGGAAAAAAACCCATGTTTATTTCATCAGAGCGGTGCAATTGTGGTTTAAACTTCAGATTAAAGACTTGGACTTTTCGGGAAGTTTTTTCTGAAAGTGAATTAGAATTACATTCTAACAAGTAAGCTTAGGCCTACTTAGATCAAGACGAGCTTTGTTAACAAATATCTGGGTGAAGAAAGAAAACAAGTGATTTTAATAGTGAAATGGAATGAGAGTTAGTATCTCAAAAACTTCTGATAAAACTATCAAGTTTAGATCGAGGCTAGCTCCGAGAATCAGAATTTTGATAAAGATACATGTAATATTGCATGCGCAAGGGGTTACGAGTATCTCGAAAAATCATATTAAAACTAATTACATGTACTCATTTACGCTAAGGCGAATTTTGAGAACAAACAATTTGACGAAAAAGGATGTGATTTTGCATCTGAAAGTGCATTGAATATCTAAAAAAAAATCATATAAAAACTAAAAGAATTAAAAAGTTACCTCGAGTAACAAATATTGATGAAAAAGCGCGGGATTTTGCGTCAACACACGATGATTGGTGCATACAAACTCTGCGCGAGGCAGGGGCTAGGAAGAGGGACGTTTGGTGAAATATTTCTGGTTACGAGGCCAGGAAATGAGGTATGTACCTGTTTAACCCTTTCCCAAGCGGCAGAATTTTAGAGTTATCCACTTCAAAAACTGCCACAAATGACAAAATAGACGTAATTAAAGATAAAATTTGTGTAAAATATGGCATACAAACTATTGAGACAAAAGGAGGAACTACTGGTTATCAGCAGTTTCTTCTTTTGTTTCAATGTTTTCCCAAGCCTTTTCTATTAGGGACGTCAAAACCAGGGCCGCGTTTTACTAACATAGATTTTTGCAAAAACCTTGTAACAACATATCTGATTGAAGGAGAAATAATAACAGTAATTATTCGGCCAATCAGATATGATGTTGTTTTAAAAATGTTCGTAAGTTTGTTAGTAAAACGGGCCCCTGGTCTTGTTTTGGAAGGGGTTAAATTATTTTGAGTTTCTGAGAATTGACAGTCCTTCCGTCCGTTCGTATATCCTTGCTTACATTGTACACTTTGAATTATTCGGAATTATGGTATAGCAAAATACAGACAGCATTATCATTAAAAGAAAGAAAAAAAGATTTCACAGATATCTCCCCAGCTAAATAAGCTATCATATCCCCTTACTCCTACCCCCAACACATATTAGTAGGTTATGGCAATGGTATTGACTTACATCTTCAAATTGTCTCTTTTCTTCGCTTTTCTTCCTTTACAGATTAGAACTTTCCAAATGTGTTGCCAATTAGTGTGAATTTGTGATGTTTCATTTATCTAAAAATTGAAAGAAAAAAAAAAAAAAAAAACACTTTGTTTACAAACAAGAAAATTTTCATAAACGACTATAAAATTTTGTTTGTTTAAAAATATTTAATGACACCTATCCACTATAGGTTAAAAAAGAAAGATTTCATTTGATATTTTAAAGGTTGTAGTTGTTATTATGATCATATTTCATGTTTGAAAGACCAAGGCTGTAAATTTAAAGACATAATATTAATATGGTAAGATTACCTTAAACGTTCGTTATAAAAAAGGACCATTTCAAGAATTTGGGACCTTCCAAATACAAAGGTGTTGCAGACGGAAGGGATATTTGGGCACGATAGCAAAAATGCTTTGATGGAAACAGAGAAAATGCTGGTCACCAGAATTTTGCTTCTTTTCCTTTAGACCTTTCGAAAACAAGACATGGTTTTGACACTTCTAATAGAAGATATTTGGAATAAATGAACACATAAATTCTATCTTTATCAGCATCCATTTTGTCGTCTACAACAGCCTTTAGGATGGATGTATCCAAAGATCTTGTTGTTTGAAAAGTTTCGGAACTACTTATCATTATCACGGTGGATAATCACGTGCTACAACAATTTCAGAAAATCTTCAATAATTTTGCAAATTTGCGACCAATTTGAATTCGGTTTGAAGCAGAGAAGGTGGACAGACGCCACGCATTAGATGGACGTGGTTGATTTTTGAAAAATCAACTGATAAAAAAGTTATTGAAGATAAACCAAATTTTGGTTTATCTCCAATAACTTTTTTATCAGTTGATTTTTCAAAAATCAAACACATCCAGCTTATTCTTAGCATTTTACCACCTTCAAACCGAATTCAAATCGGTCCAGTATTAACAAAATTATGGACGATTTTCTGAAAGTATTGTATCACGTGATTATCCACCGTGATCATTGCTGTAATCGTTGTTGGTAAAGCTTTTCTAGCAGGTATTTATGAAAGTTTAATACGGTGTAGACAATAAATTGATAAATAAACACGTTTTACCATTCTACTTTTTATAGGCCGCGGCCATGGCGCAGTTGGTAGCGCATCTGCCTCTCATTCGAGAGGTCCCGCGTTCGATATCCGGGTCCCGTGTTCGATACCCGGCCGCGGCAAATACCCTTACTGACAACAATGTCACCCATCAGTGCTTTGATATCGTGAACCTATGTGGTGGAGCAGCTTGAGGCTCGGTAAGGGTGTTGTGGTAGTACTGGTATGAGAAACGCCAGGAATCCATGGTTAGGTGCTCCAGCCGCCGCGATATGACCTTAGGAGTTGAAAACGGCGTACAAATCCAATAAATCAAATCTGCTTTTAATAATGTATTATTAAATCACGCCAATTACAGTTCTAGAACCGTAAAACACGTTTACGATTTCATTTTCAGAAGGAGAAATTCGCATTAAAGAAGATTTTAATGAGCACGTGCAGCCAAAAAGACAAACAACATTGTCTCGACGAAGTTTTGCAACTACGTGAAACAGATCATGAAAATATCGTCAAATACGTAGACTCGTTTGAACAAGTAAGTCATTCTAACTACTAGTACCTTAATGTATGAATCTTGTATGTCATTAAAGAAGATTTTAATGAGTACATTAAGGTAGAAGGACAAACAGTATTGCGTCGCTTTTCAACAAAAATCTCGTAACTCCAGCTTAAAATAAGCTGGAGTTACGAGGTTTTTGTTGAAATGCTGCGATTGTCTGGATGAAGTTTTACAACTACGTGAAACAAACCACGAACATGTCGTCAGATATGTCAACTCGTTTGAATTGGTGAGTCATTCTACCTTACGGTAGTCCGCCCCATAATGAGATTCATGCGACGTCGGAATTTTTCGGTCGACGTCGTAAACAATCGCACATAAATTTACGACGTCGCGCAAATCCCATTAGGATTGACTGGCTTAATGTATGAAATATATCCAGTCATTCGCTTAAACGGACAAAGTGGAAATGTTTTACAGATTTGTCAAATTTTCTGCAGATTAATTCAATCTTTGAAATTGTATGTAGATCCAGTTTTGGAAAAAAATACGTTTGAAAGACTCAAACATGTACACAGAAAACACGTTTAAAACGGATCCGGTACACGTATTTGCTTCGTCAAGCAATATAAGATAATCATAAATATATCGTTTTAAAAGTTAAAATACCCATCGAATTTGTTATTCTGTGAAAGGAAAATAAATGCTGCTCAAAGAACTTTAAGTCTTTTGCTCGAACAATATTTTTAGCCATTAGATCTATTAATGGAATTCGATATATACAAACAAGCAATTTTCTACTTTTTCCCAGGAAAACTGTCTGTGCATTGTAATGGAATATTGTGAAGGCGGCAATCTTCGTCAATATATACACAGACAAGAGGGAAGTCTGACGGAGGAGGAGTTTGTCAGATTGCTGATTCAAATCTGTAGAGGTCTCAAGGTACGTACACTTGTTGTTAACCCTTTCCCAAACAATTCTTGAAACACATTTATATAATGTCTCAACGTGCGCTAAGCTGCACTGACTGCTTTCCAAGAATGCTGAAAAACAATCATTGGGTTTAACGCCCCTGTTCGAGAAAATATCGTGATTTAATTGTTTGTTTTGGAACACGTTTGCATGTTGTCTTATTATAATACAGTTCTTTCAAGCACTACTTAACGGAATGTTTATGTCATCGTGGTAATACTGATTTCCCTTGACATTGTGCAGCCCAAGCTCGTAAATACGAACAAGAGCTTTTTCCTAAAATAGTTCTGTCATAATTGTGTTCTTGCTTCCCTTTCATATTCATGTAGACCTACTATGATTTAGGTCTCTTTGATGTACCGGTATATTATGCTGTATGCAAAATATGAACATGCCTTGGCTCAAGGAAAGTGTCATGTCAAATGAAACCAGCAATAGTCAAAGTTAGTGTTTTCATAATCCATTTGTTATCCCTTCTTCTCTTTTTTCTCCTCATATTTTCATAGACAAATAAAACCATTTTACATTATATACTAACACTAATCTTGATTTTATCATTACCGCTCATTCATAATTTTATCGTTTTGTAATCTTTCTCCTTTTTCCAGAATTTTCACGACAGAAACATTGCCCACAGAGACATCAAGACAACAAATATACTGCTAACTGCCGATAAACAGATCAAGATCGCCGATCTTGGGCTCGCAAAGTAAGTTCACAAAATATCGCTGCTTTCCAACAAAAACCTCGTAACTGCAGCTTAAATTAAGCTGCAGTTATGTTGTTTTTGTTGAAAAGGTACGTAAAACAAGCTGCAGTTACGTTGTTTTTGTTGAAAAGATACGATATGAAATAGCATGACCACACTATGGAAACTCTGTACGCTACTTCGCAACGGTATTTCCAAGATGGAGGACAGTCGATTTTCAACAAAACCTTTGTAACTGCAGCTTGTTTTAATTGCTTCCTACGGGCCTGGGTCCAATTCAAAAGAATTGCAGGCGACAATTTGAAAGTGCATTTTTGGACTTTTGTGGAAGAAAACATTGCGGGAAGCTATTGCATGTCACAAGAAATTTCTTTCCCACAGTTTTTTTCAATGTGGGAATGGGTTGAAAAATATTTTTGATAAATTCATAAACATTAACCGAAAAACATATTCTCACTGAATCATTCAGGAATTTTGACTATGCGTTGTGTAGCCTATAATAAGATACCTTGAGGTGAAAGAAATAAAAAGAAACCCATTTTCAGGGATAGAAATAATGGATGATGGCTTTTCAAAATGCAATATTTCATTTATTGTTCATTCAAGTCTATGTTGTGGGTAGTACTCATTTGAATCGTCTTATTGTTATAGGTTAGGCTTAATAGAGAATGAGAACATCTCAACGACGAAAGTTGGATCACCGTACTTCATGAGTCTAGAAATACTTTCTGGAAAGGTCAAATGAGTATCAACAACATAGGGTTTGGATTTGAAGTATCAAATTTACAATGGTTTTACACCCTCTTATTTGTAGCTCTGTATTTTTGTTATTGTAGATTAATAGAGAATACGAACATTTTAACGACGAAAGTAGGATCACCATACTTCATGAGTCCAGAAATGCTGTCTGGAAAGGTCTACACTTTGAAGGTTAGTCTAGCTTTTTTTGCTTAATCTATGTAAACCAATACCCTTCATTAAGTTTGTGACTACGATATCGCAGCAAAGTCTGGCCAGTATTCTTAGAGTTTTGTACAAAAAGGGCCTAGGCCTACTAATTTTAGAAACATAAGAAAAGGTTCATTGTCAAGAATTTATGTTTCGGAATGAACATCAGAAACGTCATGCTTGTTAATTTTACTTTGTAGACATATTTTTCCCTAATTATTCAAAAGTCAAAAGTATTGCATGTATACTGATGTGAGCTTGTGTCTGCAAAAAAGTAGTCTGATAAAGACTCGTGTCCTACTCTAATAGTTTAGAACTTCGCTGTATGTCCTTAAGACGTCGCGCTCAATGTTGGCGTACAATTGCGTAACCGACGTTATTTTGGAATGACGCTACAGTACATACAAAGCAAGAGCGGAAAGCAACTTTTCTTGTGATTTCACTCCGGTTTTAATTCTGTTTCGGCGTGTCACATGCTACATGTATATATTTTTAGCTTCAATGTATAGATATTGATGTCTTTGTACCAGATCTAGTCAGAGAAAAAGAAGCATATATTACAAAAATCTCCGAAAGACGTATTATTGTATTAAGAACTTTCTAAAACCGTACCATTTTTATTTCAAAATGGCATTAATTTAAAACTGTCATTATATGAACAAAATAAAATTGATGTATACTCTTAAAAGCAATCATAAAAATATAAATGATTAACGAAGAATAAATGTCGCAACCTAAGAATCCGAAATTAAGATGCTTTCCAATATTTGCCTCTTTGTGTTCGCCATCCGCCATAACCTAGGTATCTAGTAAATATATTAAAAGCACATGTGAATCTGATCGTATTAATTTAGAACTTGATATTTCATATAAGAATTCAAATTATCTTAATAAGCTTTCTCTCATATTCAAGTAGTAACAGATTTTCTATACGACGTCGTTGACGAATGTCGCAGATTATTCACGCTTTTTGTGCGTTCACACATTGGATTGTTATTTAGATTCTCTTTTTATTTTGTAATATAAACAAGACATGACATTTTTTACATTTTATTGTGTTTTTAACCTTTCTATATAATACTACAATTGGGTTGGTATATGAACCGAAAATATCAAAAACAAACTCCACCAAACAATTTTCTCCACTTCCCTATCTGACGTTTTCACTCTTTTCCCATGTCGTTACGTCGTACCATATCCCTAGCTATATCATTGTTTTACAATATTGAGCCTTGAATTTTTTCTAAGTATCTTATATGATTACCTTCTTTAGGTAAATCAAATACCAGATGTTTTGCTTGAGCATGTTTTGAAAAATAATCGTTTTGTGAAGATTTACAAGTATAATTTCACGGCGTGCTACGGGGTTGCGTTCCTTAACCCTTTTAATGAGAGAAAAAATATCGTTTCCATGAATTGAGACTTATGATATTTTATCAGAGAGTTAATAATATGATAAAATTGCATACGGGAAAAAACAAATGCAATCGAATGAAAGGTAATAAAGTAATATGGAAATTCTACGAACTTTTTGTTCAGCCCTCGTACGTGACGTTGACGTAACGTTTTCGGACAGTGTGACATTTTCGCTAGATTTACAAAAGAACGTTTTTCTTCTCGACAAACAATCAAATTTCGCAAAATTGCACATTTACTTATTGAAATATGTTTGTACTCTTATTTTGATGTGTTTTTATATAATTAAATGTGCTAATACGAATTTTAAGATCTCTTCATTTGTACACATTAAACTATTTAGTGTGTTTTTCGGCGCGTGTGACAGTGTCGCTAGAATTAAAAAGTTAAATTTTTCACGGATTTTAAAACGTGAAACTCCACAAAATATTATATCTTTCAAAACTACAAACAATGTACTTCGAACTCAACAATTAAAGTTTCTACAATAAAAGACGTGTTTTTCTGTTTTACCGTACTAATTAAATACATCCAAATAAAAAATCAGAATCTTACATTTTTACCTATACTAATTAATCACACATTATTTAAGTCATTTGCGTCTTTTTTCTGTAAAACGTGTTTTGACTTATAGAAGAGATGACTTCACGTCATTCCTTAAACGATTTGGTGAGAAAAGCGTTGTTTTTTGTCATTTTCGGACACATTTTCACTCACGATTGTGTTAATTTTGTTACATCTTACCTTATCATTTAATGACGTTCGTAAACGTTTCGCATTAGATTGAAACTATTTAGAATCTTTAAAAATAGTTTTCGTCGGTAGCATTCACAAGAAAAATCATTGCCGAATCCGATGATATAAATATCGCAAAAATTTATAAATCCTATGCATTCTGGTGGTAGTTTGAAAAGGAGCCGTATGGCGTTTTTTCGTTTGTACGCCAACATTGAGCGCGACGTCTTAAGCAAATGTAAGAGAAAAATACTAACGCAGCTCCCTTTTATAGGACAAGTCACATAATTATACCGATTTTCGGATGAGTCGAACTTCTGATATTTCGAACAAATTAAGTGACACCATAGGTGTTCGAGATACACTTTGGCTGTCACATTATTTAGGCACAGGCTGTTCCGGCTGCTTGCTTATTTCCGATACCATTAGAAGTAAGTACCTTTTGCAGATCGTTTTCATTTCATTATTTGCAGACGGATATCTGGAGTTTGGCGTGCTGTATGCAACGGGTACAAAATACAAAAAAATCGCTGATTGAAGCCAAACATATAGACAAACCATCGTAACTCCAGATTTTTCAACGTGTAGTTACGAGATTTTGACCTACCACCAACATTGTTTTTGTTATTTACAGACGGACATGTGGAGTCTGGTGTGCTGTATGTATGAAATGGGTACAAAAACATCGCTGTTTGAAGCAAAAATATAGACACAGCATCGTAACTCCAGTTTTTGCAACCTGTAGTTACGAGGTTTTGACCGACAATATTTCTTGTTATTTACAGACGGACATTTGGAGTTTGGCTTGTTGTATGTATGAAATGGGTACAAAAACATCGCTGTTTGAAGCCAAGAATATAGAGGCACTAACAGACAAAGTGCACACAGCCGTAAGTGTAGGGTGTATTAGGCTATTACAAGACCACCAAATTTTAGACTTTTCTAAACTGAAAGATGTTGAGACAACATTTTCAAGTGAATAGAATTTTACATCTTTTGGTCTTTCTGGGTAGAAAGACTTTGTGGTAAATGAAGAAATTGCTTGTAGCAAGCAATTTCTTCGTTTTCCACATCGTTTTCCACAGCTTTTATCTTGTGGGGCGTCAAAAGGCGTCAAAATGTGAGAATGGGCTAATTAGTAACAATAGCACAATCATGTCATGTGTAAGAACTTTTACAGACAAAACGCTATTTCTGTAAACGACAGAATGTGTATGACGTAACGCAAACAGTTGGAGCTAATTTGATTTTAGCGTTGTAATGAGCTTTTATAAAGTATTTTACTTTTTTCTGCTAATAATTAAGTAGATCTATATCATATATCATTTTAAAGAAAACAAATCTTCCTATGAGACTTGTAATTCTATTTCCCTTCTCGTCTAAAAATTATTTCTTGTACATTATTATATATAACCATTTCGAATAGAATTCTTAGAACGTTTTTATTTAGCAAGGTTAATATTTAACACCACATTCTCTTTCAGAAAATTCCATCATTTTCCGAACAGTTACCTTATTGTGAAGCTATAAGGACTTTATTCTGTGATATGTTACATAATGACAGTAGCAGACGACCTTCAGTCGATCAAATTCTCGAGACGTTAACGTCTCTTCAACGTCATCAAACTAAACAAACCTTTACTGAAGACGTCACGGCCAGAGTGGCTGACGTTAGTATAACGGAAGTTAAAGAAAAAAGAAGCGTGAGAAGACAGAGCGAAGGAGAAGGGAAGGAAAGAACGAAGAATAGATCGTCATCTATGATCTACGTGCGTAAACAAGAATTTAGTAAAACGTGTCCACCAATATTTATGTCAAGAACCCCGGATGATAGCGGAATCGGTAAGATTACTAGACAACAAAATTTTAGACTGATCCAAATTCAAAGACGGTGCAGACGAAATTTTCAATTGAATAGGCCTATTTTTGTCCTTTCAGGTAGATATGAGAAATTTCAGGAAGCCATGGTTAGATGCTCCACCCGCCGCGATATGACTGTAGCAGCTGAAAAGAACGTTTAAACTTCAATAAATCAGACCTATGGAGAAGAAAACATTGAGGAAAATGAAGATATTGGTTGTCATATGCAATTTCTTCATTTTCCACAGTGTTCTCCAATGCTATATCTTATGGAGAGTCATAAAGCGTTGTTGTGTGGTAATGGAGTTTTAACCATTCTCATGTGACAAAAGTTTAGATCAATCCGAAAGCTGCTGGAAATTTGTGTACAATTTTGCACAGAAATATTGATGCACGGGAGAACATGCTGGTTATCAGCATTACATTCTTTTGCCTCAGTGTTTTCCTAAGCTGTTTCTGTTATTAGAATGTCAGACATGTGTTTTGTTTGGGACAAGATTAATACTTTCACACAAAGCAATTGCTATTAAGTAAAACAAACAAACAAACAAGAACAACAAAACGAATCATATCCCCGGTACCACGTACATGTTTTTCGCTACGGTACCTATCTAGTATCACTTTGCCAATATATTTCCCACATATCAAGATCAAGATATGAAGATATGAGATAAAATAATGGATATTTAGAAGGCATTAATGAAGTTTCGTTGGACATAAACGATATACCGTTAAAGGTTGACATATTCACATGGTGTTTCAAATTGTGTATATTCTAGATATGTTTGCATTATACTTTCACTAGTCTAGGTCTCTTTTATCTGTTTGTAGAGACAGAGCTGGATATGCAAGAGCCATTTGGAGCAATAGGTGGTAACATCGTCACAGTCCAAGGTAAACAAGAGGACCATGATGGTCCTATATCGCTCACCTGAACAAAAATGATATGAGCAACACTTATGTTCAATTCAATTGATATTTATGACTTTAAGACTGAATATGAACTAATGGTCAATAACATTGTGAAAATCAAACTCATCCAAGCTCTTATGGTGCCCAACATTGTTTTTTTTTAAATAATTGTAGATTCTAGAGTGTAAAAAAGGTCGAAAACAGCCAAAAATGACAATTTTATCAAATTCAAGGGCACATAACTCTCGTCTTTCTCGTCAGATCAGACTGAAAATCAAACTCATCTGAGCTCTTACGGTCTCCAGCATTTTGTCTAAGATTTGTCTTGATTGGTCAATAATTGTAGATTCTAGAGTGTAAACAAGGTTGAAAAAAGTCAAAAACGGCAATTTTATCAAATTCGAGGGCACTTAACTCTCGACTTTCTGATCACGTCAGACTGAAAATCATACTCATCCATGATCTTATGCTCCCCAACATTTTGTCCAAGTTTTATTTTGATTGATTTATAATTGTAGATTCTAGAGAGTAAACAAGGTCGAAAAGAGCCGAAAATGGCAATTTTGTCAAATTCAAGGGCACATAACTCTCGACTTTTTGATCAGATCAGACTGAAAATAAAAATAATCCCAGATCTTATGCTACCCAACATTTTGTTTAAGTTTTGTCTTCATTTATTAATAATTGTAGATTCTAGAGTGTGAACAATGTCAAAAACATCCAAAAATGGCAATTTTGCCCAATTCAAGGGCGCAAAACTCTCATCTTTCTGGTCAGACCTGACTGAAAATCGAACTCATCTGAGATCTTATTCTCACCAACATTGTGTCCAACTTTTGTCCTGATTGATTAAATGATTGTAGATTCTAGAGTGTAAACACGGTCGAAAACAGCCGAAAACGGCAATTTTGTCAAATTCAAGGGCACATAACTCATGACTGTCTGATCAGATCAGACTGAAAATCAAACTCATCCAAGATCTTATGCTCCCCAACATTTTGTCCAAGTTTTGTCTTGATTTATAGATAATTATAATCTAAGGGAAGTAACTCTTGACACTGCTAAAGAAAAGTAGTGTCAAGTGTTACTTCCTTTAGATTAACAGCAGCTGAAAATGGCAATTTTGTCAAGTTCAAGGGCACGTAACTCCAGAGTTTCTGATCGGATCAGACTGAAAATCGAGCTCATCCGAGATCTTATGGTCTCTTATACTATGTCTAAGTTTTGTCTTGATTGATCAATAATTGTAGATGCTAGAGTGTAAACAAACTTCAAAACAGCATTTTTTGACATTCAAGGGCAGATAACTCAGCACATTCTGGTCCGATCAGGCCCATAATCGAACTTGTCCGAGAACTTATGACCCTACTTGGTTTGGCCAAGTTTGATCAAGATTGCCTAACTTTTGTGGATGCTAGAGTGTAAACACCCCAAATGTTGACGGACGGACGGACGCCGGACAAAAAGTGACCACAATAACTCACCTCGAGCACTTCGTGCTCAGGTGAGCTAAAAACTTAAAGGGGCATATCGTCGGTGTAAATGCAAAACCTCGTATGTCGATGTTTGCGATTTTCAAAGTACAAACTTGTGTGCCCAGTTAAGAGCAATTCTCGCAGGTTTTGAGATATTTTTATCGATCAGTTTAAATGACAAATCATTTATGAACAAAATGTCGAAATTTCAAGTAAAACGTTTCAGTTTGGGAAAATTTATTACATATTTTCCCCTCCCCTTTAAAATTTTCCAAAAACGAGATACCGATACGAGGTTTTGCATTTTGCAAGGACGACATGCTAGATTTTTCATGGATCAGAATAACATGGAGACGGTCGGAGTTTGCGTCGTTGTGTTAGTAAAAGTTTGCATCGTTGTGTGGTGCATTGCATGATCTAGGGTAGACTTATATCATTCTGTTAAAACTAACATCAATTGTTTTACGAAATATAAACATAAGGTACATAGTAAACTGGAACGTTGCTCTATATTGATCTTAATAAATTACGCCACAGCTTACTTGATAAAATCGAACGCTACTTAGTTCGTCAAAACGAAGGTAGAAGAATGTCGTAATATTATTTTTGTTTTGCAGTGACAATGACCGAAGATCAAAAAGAGGAATATGAAGAAATGCAAAGTATTGAAAGGTAAGTTTGATTATAGTACGGTAAATATAAATCATTTTACATGTTTACAAATTTCACCGATGTAAACAAGTGAAAATGTTCTTAATTTTCATGGAGTCTTTCAATCCAGGGTCGTGAGTTCAAACCCGGACTCGTCCGGTATCCATTCTGACAATTGACAAAAAGTATTTTTACTCCCACCAATAGGTGTGAATCATCTATGTGAGAGAGCAGCTGGAAGCTCGGTTTGGATATTATGGTGGTTTTAGTGAAGGAAATGCCAAGAGAGTAGAGTCCATGGTTAGGTGCTCCAGCCGTGATGTGAGACAAATTTCACCGATGTAAACAAAGGAAAAGTGTTCTTAGTTTTCAATACAATTTTTCATGTTTTGGTTAGAATCTTGCAGGTGTGAGGCACCTGCAAGATTCAAACCATCACATACAAAATTACAATTGTTTGGAGTTTGACATTGTGTTGTTTACATTGGTGAATTTTGCAAACATGTGCAATGACAATAGTGACCGGATTATATGAGTTGATTGAATCGGGTTCAACAATTTTCTCGTGTCATATTGCACCTTATCATAATGTTCATGGTATTTCTTGGACAAGTTAATCCAATCCGAGCCACCAGCTGCTAAACCATGTTTGACTATTGAGAAACAATCCATCCATTGGTGAGAGACAAATGTCTTATCGATGCCTTAGAAGAATAAGGTCGTAATGAGTACTTACGACCTTTTATGATGCATACATTTTGGAAAGGGCATTTCAAGCGCTACATATGGTGCAAATTTCATAGACATTTGAACTTGTCATGCTTACCAATTTGGCTATAGAAAAGGGTCGTTTGTTCTTTTTTTCCTTTAGAAATAAAACTGTTTTTTCCAGTTTTCTCAAAACTGTTTTTTTTTCACTTTCGCCCTTCTTCTTCTAAGGCATCAATATGTACGTGAGGATGGACGGACAGACATGATATACTTGAACGTCCTCCTACTGCTCCGTAGAAATATGTTGTGGTCAAAATCGAAAGGCGATAAATTGAGACAAAGGGGGGAATGCAAGTTGTCAGCGTTTTCTTATCTTATTTCAATTTTTTTCCAAATCCTTCTAAAAAGCCTGTTAAAATCAGTTCTTGTTGGGAATGGGTTATATATCTCTGTGAATTTATATTGCTAGCAAATTGAAGAGAAAACTAAGTGGAAATGGTGGATTGATGAACCAACTAAAGAAAGAAATAGCTGAGACGAGACATTGCAAAAATGACACGGAATTCTTGGTAAATTTTTTTTTTTTTTTTGTTATTTTGTTTTCACAATCGCGATAAAACCTTACAGAAACCCCGCATACTTTTTGACTATCATACCTCACTTATCCCTTTGTAAAACGACAAAATGTGTGATTGTTTCGATATAAGAGTTTCAGATAATTTAACAAGCGGGCCCATTTTCAGCATTCGATGTAGAATAGATAATATCGAGAAACAAGAGGACCATGATGGTCCTTAATCGCTCACCTGAACCTAGATAGAAAGAAAGTCACAATGTTGTCAAGTTCAAGAGCACATACTTTAAGATGTGAGATTATGATCCAGCTGAAAACTGCTTTCATAATCTTGAAAGATCAATATTTGTGGCTGTTACAGTAAAAACAAAGTGGAAGAAACCAACAATTTTGTCACAGTCAAGAGCACATAACTCTGTTCTAATATTTTTTGATTAGTCAATATATTGTTAGAGTGAAAATAAAGTCGAAAACTGTAATTTTGTGAAAATCAAGGGCCAATAACTCTGGTTTTTCTAGTCAAATCAAGCTGAAATTTTCACTCATCCAGGATCTAATGGTCACCAACATTGTGGCCAAGTTTTGTCTTGATTAGTCAATAAATGTAGATGCTACAGTGTAAACAAAGTCGAAAACAGCAATTTTGTCAAATTCAAGGGCACATAACTCCAGACTTCCTACTTCAATCACAATGAAAATTTAAGTCATCCAAGATCTTATGGTTACCAACATTGTGGCAAAGTTTTGTCTTGATCGATCAATATTTGTAGATGCTAGAGTTGTAACAAAGTCAAAACTAGCCATTTTTGACATTCAAGGGCACATAACTCTGGACTTCCATGTTCGATCTGACAAAAAATCGAACTAGTGTGAGAACTTATAGTTACCAACAATGTTGCAAAGTTCTGTTTTGATCGGTCAATATTGGTAGATTCTAGAGTGGTAACAAAGTCAAAACTAGCCATTTTTGACGTTCAAGGGCAAATAACTCCAGACTTCCTGGTCCGATCTGACTCAAAATCGAACTCATCCGAGAACTTATAGTTTGCAACATTGTTGCAAAGTTTTGTTTTGATAGGCCAATATTTGTAGATGCTAGAGTGGTAACAAAGTCTAATACAGCAATTTTTGACGTTCAAGGGCAGATAACTCCAGACTTCCTGGTTCGATCTGACTCAAAATCGAACTCATCCGAGAACTTATAGTCATACATATTTTGACCAAGTTTGATTAAGATTGGTCAATATTTGTAGATGCTAGAGTGGTAACAAAGTCAAAACTAGCCATTTTCGACGTTCAAGGGCACATAACTCCGGACTCCCTGGTCTGATCTGACCCAAAATCGAACTCATCCGAGATCTTATAGTCATACATGTTTTGACCAAGTTTGGTTAAGATTGGTCAATATTTGTGGGTGCTAGAGTGGTAACACCAAATTGTGGACAGACGGACGGACAGACGGACGGACAGACGGACGCCGACGGACAAAAAGCGACCACAATAGCTCACCTCGAGCACTTCGTGCTCAGGTGAGCTAAAAAGGTTGAGGGCTGGTAATCAGCATTTTCTTCTTTTTTGCCTAGTTAAAGACTAATGAAAATCGATGTTGCTCATGTTTGCAACATGTCATTCGAAGGCTATTAGAAAACGGCTTTTCTTTTTTTTGCAGGAAAAAGCAGAGGTGATTCTTGGTAGTGAACTGTTCAAGAAATGTGAAACTCATCTTAAAACATACTGGATTTATAGAACGAAACTTTTGAACATCAACTTTCGGATGGCTTAACCTATTCTCTCACAGAAAAATTGTAGACAGTTATGTTACAGTGTAGAAAATATTGAATGAAAATGAGAAACTTGATCGTAAGAAAAAGACTTCGTCAAAATCAGTCCTCAAAAGTAGAAAAAGTTGTGTTAAGGTAGTCCATCCTGAATGGGATCCAAGCGACGACAGAACTATTCGGGCATCATCGTTAACATTCAGAGGTGGCATGTTCCACCGCCGAAAGTTTACGACGTAGCCTGACTAGCTTTGGATTCGTAACGAATGTTAACCATGTCGCACAAAAAAAATTACGATGTCGCGTAAATCTCATTAGGGGTGTACTACCTTAACTGGATGTTGACTGATAATCCAGAAGGAGATTTAAATTATCCCCACAATTTCAATCTATACATGTTATGTAAATAGGCCAGATATTGTGATTCAAATTTCATTTTTAACCATGTGCCAATTATTTAATTTTCAAATGCCAGTAAGTTGTTAATCATCTGATTTTAGCTTAACATTTTTATTTGCCAATAGGGACATATCATTCTGTTGCTTCGTTCATCTGTCCATCTGCAAATTCTTTTTGGTTCCAATAATCATAGTTTCATTAGCATTAACCCTTTCCCAAGCAAGACCTGGTATTGAAATCCGGAAAAATAAACATTTTGAAAAACTTTGAGAAGAAAGAAGAAAATGCTGATAGTCAGCAATTTCTCTTTTTGTCTAAATATTTTCTGAGCTATATGGTACATAAATCCTATCTTTATCAGCATCCATAATTAGTCGTCTGTAGCAGCTTTCAAAGGGTCAACAGGAATTTTTGCCATTTGGGAAGGGGTCAAGTTCACAAGTACATGCTTGCCATTGCTATCTCAATAATGTTTAATTGTGCACATGAACATTTATTCTCGGATCATTTCAATGGTTTCTGAATTATCTGCCCTTGTTTGCAGACACACACCTCTTCCTGTCACACTGCCCAGTATATATTGTGCCGCTCCACAAAGCTTCTGTTTTTAATTGTTTACGGTTTAATCCCATTTTGTCTACTCCCAATTCGTCTACTATTTTGGACATCATTCCCATTTCGCCTACTTTTCTTAACTTTGTACATCAATATGATATAATATAATTTTTTATCAAATTGTTAGCATTTTTATTTCATTTTTGAACATATTGACTTAATTTCATATCTTACTAAACAATGTTTTTAATTGATGATTTGACATGAAAGTAGAAAAGATGGGACAGAAGACAAATTGGGACTCAAGGCACTAACAAACCAGTAGACGAAATGGGAGTAGAACAATTGGGATGTTACCATTGTTTACATCTTGATCCAGTCTCATTTCAATATCGAACATAAAACTATCAAATCATTTTATCATTTATATGGTTTTATTTTTTACTTCATCAAACTTACATGTAATGTATAAGATCATACATAAACATTCATAAAATGTACATTTTGTTTATCATTTTATTCTTCAGAAGGAATCATTGTAAACACATATTTCTGTTCATTACATTGTATTTATAAGAAGTGCATGCTTAAATATAAATCGCTTTTCAAAGGAGCTGCCTTCTTACAATAATGATTCAATTATTAATATATTATGATTAATACTAACTGTCACTGTTATTATTGAACCCATGGTTTAAATGTAAAGGTCTGGGAAAACATCAAGACAAAAGAAGAAAATGCTGAGAATCAGAACTTTCTCCTTTTATCTCGATAATTTCTAGCTATGTTGTCAATAAATCCTATCATCATTTTCTCCATTTAGCTCAATATTTTCTCAGCTATATTGTTAACATATCCGATCTTTATCAGTATCTATTTTGTTATCATCAGCATCTTTCAAAATGGACCATATTCAAATCTAGTTAACTCTTTACCAAACATCATTTTTGGGTGGTCCAATTTGAAAGCAGTCGCAGACCACAAAATGGGTATGTATAAAGTTGGAATATGTGTAAAATATCGCAAAGAAAATATTGAGGCAAAAAGAGAAAATGCTGATTATCAGCATTTTCTTCTTTTACATCAATGTTTTCCCAAGTCTTATCTATCAGGGACGTCAAAACCAGGTCTTGTTTTTGGAAAGGGTTAAAGCCAAATCCCTTATTCTGACGAAGTCTGACAGTCAGGCCTACAATGTATCAGGGTTCTCCCCAGAAAAGTTTGAAGCTGTAGTAGCAAATTAAAACAAGAGTGCCATCGTCACAATATACGCCGCCACTTATAAAATTTGAGACAAAAAAATGACATTGACAAGGATTTATAAATATTCACTGAAAAACCTTTAAAAAATTGTGTTCACAAAAAGGTTTTTATAAATATCCAGTGAAAAACCTGGAAGGAATTGCATTCACGAGGCTGAAATATCATTAAGCCCCAGAGACTAAGATTGAAGGGGGCATAATTCTGGCAAAAATCAATGAACCATGAAATCCTTCCTTCATGCACATCTACCAATTGAGGTGATAACATCCACCAAGTTTCATTAACCCTTTCCCAAACGGCAAAATTTTAGGGTGACCCACTACAAAAACTGCCACAAATGACAAAATGGAAGTTATTAAAGGTAGGATTTGTGTAAAATATGACACAGAAAATATTGAGACAAAAGGAGAAACTGCTGGTTATCAGCAGTTTCTTCTTTTGTTTCAATGTTTTTCGAAGCCTTTTTATATCAGGGGCGTCAAAATCAGGTCTTGTTTGGGAAAGGGTTAAGATCCAGCCAGAAACTTAGGAGGAGTTGTGTTGACAAGCCTGCAATTTCAATAAGCCCCAGAGACTAAGTTTTTAAGGGGCATAACTCAGGCAAAAATCAACGAACCATAAAATCCTTCCTTCATGCACATCTACCAATTGAGGTGATTACATTGACCAAGTTTCATTAAGATCCAGTCAGAAACTTAGGAGGAGTTGTGTTGACAAGCCTGCAATTTCAATAAGCCCCAGAGACTAAGTTTTTAAGGGGCGTAACTCAGGCAAAAATCGACGAACCATAAAATCCTTCCTTCATGCACATCTACCAATTGAGGTAATAACATTGACCAAGTTTCAAGAAGATCCAGCCAGAAACTTAGGAGGAGTTGCGTTGACAAGCCTGCAATTTCAATAAGCCCCAGAGACTAAGTTTTTAAGGGGCGTAACTCAGGCAAAAATCGACGAACCATAAAATCCTTCCTTCATGCACATCTACCAATTGAGGTGATAACATTGACCAAGTTTCAAGAAGATCCAGCCAGAAACTTAGGAGGAGTTGCGTTGACAAGCCTGCAATTTCAATAAGCCCCAGAGACTAAGTTTTTAAGGGGCGTAACTCAGGCAAAAATCGACGAACCATAAAATCCTTCCTTCATGCACATCTACCAATTGAGGTGATAACATTGACCAAGTTTCAAGAAGATCCAGCCAGAAACTTAGGAGGAGTTGCGTTGACAAGCCTGCAATTTCAATAAGCCCCAGAGACTAAGTTTTTAAGGGGCGTAACTCAGGCAAAAATCGACGAACCATAAAATCCTTCCTTCATGTACATCTACCAATTGAGGTGATAACATTGACCAAGTTTCAAGAAGATCCAGCCAGAAACTTAGGAGGAGTTGCGTTGACAAGGCTGCAATTTCAATAAGCCCCAGAGACTAAGTTTTTAAGGGGCATAACTCAGGCAAAAATCAACGAACCATAAAATCCTTCCTTCATGCACATCTACCAATTGAGGTGATAACATTGACCAAGTTTCAAGAAGATCCAGCCAGAAACTTAGGAGGAGTTGCGTTGACAAGAAAAGTGGACGTACGTACGGACGGACGGACGGATGGACGGATGGACGGATGGACGGATGGACGGACGGACGGACGGACAGACGGAGAAGATGACGCCAATATACGTCCGCCTCCGGCGGCGTATAAAAATATTATCGAATCTTACAATAGTTGTTTATGCAAATAATTGTGAATAAAAACATAATGGAAAAAGAAGAAATTGCTCATTTTGAGCAATTTCTTCTTTTCTCATTATCTGTTTATGCAAATTTATTGTACAAAATGCCTTAATTCATCAGTTTTTGACATGAAATACCTAAAATTCCTCTATTTTGGTAACCGTTTTGAAGAAATTTAGCTGAGGGGTCATTTTGAAGCTGTAGTGGCCTACACTGATTTAGATGAAGCTGTAGTAGGGCCGATACAGCTTATTGGGCTGGGGAGAACACTGATGTATTTTTGCAGACGTACAGAAAAGAGCAAGATAATGACTTTTTTGCACACAAAAATATCATTGACTGTTCATCAAAAGCTATACTGTTGGTACAGAGTTTAAAACAAATTGACCAAACGCCAATCGATAGACTGCTGCGCCCAACATAAAATCTAAGACAAACTATGGTTTTGATTGTCAGTTGATAGATAGATACAATACCATGTGCAACGAAGAATTTAAGACAAACAATTTGGGTGTAGCATTTTTTCTGAGCGTCCATTGGGTTATGTGTATTTTTGATTGACAGCTGGTGTTTGCTCAATTGCTTGAGTGGGGTTTACACCACTTTCACTAATAATTCCATTATCGTGACTGTAACAACTAAAAGCATCTCTGCACCGCCGCAGATCCAGGTCCTTTCCAGGAATTCTGTGAAAGGGGCTTAAACATACAAATAGGGGGGTTCGTTTTCCAATTGTTACACAATTTTGATTGAATTTCTCTTTAGAAATGAATAATCAGGCAACAGAGGGAACAGATAACCTCACTTTCCAAACCCCCTTTGAACCCGCCACTGCTGCACATGATCTATTACAATCCTTCTCTTTCCTTTTTGACATGGGTGCTGCGGTATTTCTTTTGTTTGCTGAAAGAAAACAAAGATTTTTTTTTTTAAATTCATTTTGTAACTCTTTCCTAACAGTTAAAAAATATATGGGAGATGCTGAAAAATAGATATGATAGCCATTTCTCTTATGGTCGTCAAAACCAGACATTGTTTGGAAAAAATACCTGATTTTTTTATAAGATCTTCTTTTAACCCTATCCCAAACAACAAATTTTTAGGGTGATCCACTTCAAAAACTGCAACAAATGACAAAATGGATGTAAGTAAAGATAGGATTTGTGTAAAATATGGCATAGAAAATATTGAGACAAAAGGAGAAACTGCTGGTTATCAGCAGTTTCTTCTATTGTTTCAATGTTTTCCCAAGCCTGTTCTAATAGGGACGTCAAAACCAGGTCTTGTTTGGGAAAGGGTTAAACCTTGATGAATGACAGATGCACATTAGTGAGGTGCAATGTATCAAATTTAAGCTTTGCAACACGACACTTTCCCAAACAAGAGCTTGTTTTGACATCCCTTTAAGAAAAGTATTGGAAAAACAATGAGGAAAAATAGGAAAATGCAGCAGTTTCTCCTTTTGTGTCCATATATTCTGTGCTATATTGTACAGATATCATTTCTCTATCAAGATCAATTTTGTCCTCTGCTGCTGCTGTCATATTGAACCATCATAAAATGTTGCAGTTTTGGAAAGGGTTGAAAGGTTGATTAGTTACTGCTTTGTTCAGGTTATTGTTAAATTGCGACATCTGATGATCAATTAATGGTAACTTGTTCTAAAAGCCTTCAAATTAGACCAGCCCATGATTTGTCAATTGAGAAAGATTAGCCTTTTCTCAAACAAGAAATGGTTTTTACATCCCTGATAGAATAGGCTTGGGAAAAGATCAAGGCAAAAGAAGAAAATGCTGATAATCAGCATTTTCTTCTTTTACCTTGATGTTTTCTGTGCAGTATTATTAAAACTTTTGACCTCGTTACATCAATTTTGTCGTCAGCAGCACCTTTCTAATTAGACAAGCCTATGATTTGTCAATTGAGAAAGGATTAAACAGGGTTTAAATGGCAAATGAATAAAGGTTGCAAGAGACTTACTTTGGGAACCACTGATGTTTTGTTGTATAAGTTATCCTCGTAAGTTCATTGATTGTAGGTCCATCCTTCCTATGCCGTGTCTCATGTCGTCGTAACAGCTGCTTCTGTATGGGAATATTGCCCTCCTTAGCTTCAATGTTGTCATAGTTCATCGGCTAGAAACAGGCAAGAGTAAAAGGTGTATGTAAAATTATCAAATTGGAAATGAAGTAAAAAACATTTACCATGACAGTATTTTAGCAGTGTTTATCTTAATTATCTTGGGATTGAACCTTTCCAGAGCAGTTGAAAACGGCGTAAAAACCCAATAAAGCAAATCAATTCAAAACAAGAGATGTTTGTAAAACATATATGCCCCCTCAAGGGCCTACATTTGATGTAGGTCAAAGTCCAAGGTCAAGTTAACAAGGTCCAAGGTCATGGTCAAATATAAAAGGTCTTGGTTGGAGGTGTCTATGTGTGAAATATCAAAGCTGTATATGTAAAAGTAAAATGAAACATAGGCCAGGTTAAAGTTTTTAAAAGTAGGCCAAATGCCAAGGTCAAGGTCATGGTCAAATGTGAAAGGCCTTGGTTGGAGGTGTCCATGTGTGAAATATCAAGGCTGTAGGTGTAAAAGGACATGATATATATGCCTGGTTTCAGTCTTTTTAAAAGAAGGTCAAACTCCAAGGTCAAGGTTGCAATATTCAAGGTCATGGTCAAATATGAAAGGTCTTGGTAGGAGGTGTCTATGTGTGAAATATCAAGGCTGTAGGTGTAATAGGACATAAGATAAAGGCTAGGTTAAATATTTGTAAAATGATGTAAAAATCAAAGGTCAAGGTCACACAGGCGAAGGTCATGGTCAAATGTGAAAGGTCTTGGTAGGAGGTGTCCATGTATAAAATATTGAGACTGTATAGGTAACAGGACATGAGATAAAGGCCTAGTTTAAGTTTTTTAAAAGTAGGTCAAACTCCAAGGTCAAGGTCCAAGGTCATGGTCAAAAGTGAAATATCTTGGTTGGAAGTGACCATGTGTGAAATATCAAGGCTGTATATGTAAAATGACATAAATATAGGCCAGGTTAATGTATTATTAAAGTAGGTCTAACACCAAGGTCAAGGTCACAAGGTCCAAGGTCATGGTCCAATGTAAAAGGTCTTGGTCGTAGGTGTCCATGTGTCAAATATCAAGGCTGTATGCGTAAAAGGACATGATATATCGGCTAGGCTAATTTTTTTTTAAAGTAGGTCAAAGTCCAAGGTCAAGGTCACAAGGTCCAAGGTCATGGTCAAATGTGAAAGGTCTTGGTAAGATGTGTCCATGTGTGAAATACCAAGGCTGTATGTGTAATAGCACATAAGATATAGGCCCAGTTTATTTTTTTTTAAAAGTAGGTCAAACTCCAAGCACAAGGCCACATGGTCCAAGGTCATAGTCGTATGTGATAGGTCTAGGTCGGAGGTTTCCATGTGTCAAATATCAAGGCTGTATGTGTAAATGGACATGATATATCGGCCAGGTTAAAGTTTTTTAAAAGTAGGTCAAACTCCAAGGTCAAGGTCACAAAGTCCAAGGTCATGGTCAATTGTGAATGGTCTTGGTAAGATGTGTCCATGTGTGAAATATCAAGGCTGTATTTGTAAAAGGTCATGAGATATATGCCGGGTTTATTTTGTTTTAAAGTAGGTCAAACTCCAAGGTCAAAGTCACAAGGTCCAAGGTCATGGTTAAATGTGAACGATGTTGATAGGAGGTATCTATGTGTGAGATATCAAGGCTGTATGTGTAAAAGGACACGGGATATAGGCAAGGTAAAGAATTAAGCGTAAAAATCAACAAAGGGCAATAACTCCAAAAATTTGATTGGCAGAATTACAGTTCTTGTGCACTGCACCTGTCCATAATGAAATCTATTCACCTGTAAAGTTTCATGATTCTACCTTACATATTTTTTGAGTTGTGCTCCGGACAAGAATTAAGTTATAAAATCAACAAAGCGCAATAACTCACAAAATATGATCAGCAGAGTTACGTTTCTTGTACACTGCACCTCTCCATAATGAGATCTATCCACCTGTGAAGTTTCATGATTCTACCTAACATAGTTTTTGAGTTATGCTCCGGACAAGAATCAAGTTTGAAAATCAACAAAGGGCAATAACTCAAAAAATTTGATCAGCAGAGTTACAGTTCTTGTGCACTGCACCTCTCCATAATGAGAGCTATCCACCTGTGAAGTTTCATGATTCTAACTTTTATACTTTTTGAGTTATGCTCCGGACAAGAATCAAGTTTGAAAATCAACAAAGGGCAATAACTCAAAAAATTTGATCGACAGAGTTACGGTTCTTGTGCACTGCACCTCTCCATAATGAGATCTATCCACCTGTAAAGTTTCATGATTGTACCTTACATACTTTTTGAGTAATGCTCCGGACAAGAATCAATTAATAAAATCAACAAAGGGCAATAACTCCAAAAATTTGATCGGCAGAGTTACAGTTCTTGTGCACTGCACTTCTCCTTAATGAGATCTATCCACCTATAAAGTTTCATGATTCTACCTTACATACTTTTTGAGTTATGCTCCGGACAATAATCAAGTTATAAAATCAACAAAGGGCAATAACTCAAAAAATTTGATCGGCAGAGTTACAGTTCTTATGCACTGCACCTCTCCATAATGAGATCTATCCACCTATAAAGTTTCATGATTCTACCTTACATACTTTTTGAGTTATGCTCCGGACAAGAATCAAGTTATAAAATCAACAAAGGGCAATAACTCAAAAAATTTGATCGGCAGAGTTACGGTTCTTGTGCACTGCACCTCTCCATAATGAGATCTATCCACCTGTGAAGTTTCATGATTCTACCTTTAATACTTTTTGAGTTATGCTCTGGACAAGATTTGGTCTACGGACAGACCGACCGACCGACCGACCGACCGACCGACCGACCGACCGACCGACCTTCCGACCGACCGACCGACCGACACTTGCAAAACAATATACCCCCATTTTCTTCGAAAGGGGGCATAATAACAAAATTCAAGACCAGTCAAAATTGAAGGCTGTTGTGTACAGCAAAATAATAGATAGTAATAAATTTTTTGCACACAGAAAAGACTGTGGAAAAGGAGAAATAGGAATTATTTTTTCCTATTTTCTTTTCAATTTATCAAGGAAACAATGTCTTGGTCATTAGATTAGCCTTTTCTATTTTCTTACTAAAGAACATGTTAAATTATGCCTTGGGTCTTATTACTTTTGTTATTTGCCATTGCTTTTAAATTGGACCACACAAAAATTATGTTGTTTGTGAAAGAATTAGCCCTTGAGTTTCCCAAATGGCTGAATTTTAGGGTGGTCCAACTTGAAAATTGCTGTAGTCAATAAAATGGGTGTAAATTCAATTAAAATTTGTACATACTGTAGCATAGAAAATATTCAAGCAAAAGGAGAAAATGCTGGTAAACAGCATTTTCTTCTTTTGCCTCAATGTTTTCAAAAAACATTTCTCTTGGGGAAGTCAAATGCAGGTCTTGTTTGTGAAAGAGTTAACAGCTGGTGCACCTACCAGTGTATGTTCGTAAGGATGCTCTGGCTCCGGATGCCAGCATATCAGTGTTCTCCCATCTGTGGACATACCAACTTGTGGTAATCTGCAAAATATTGAGGGCAATGTTTTGATAATGGCAGAGTTGAATAAACTGTAGTGACCTCCCTGCATCCCCTGTACAATCAACCTTTCTGTGTAATGCCCCAACAGCTTCACGGTTTTAATGGACCAGTGCTAGATATTTCAAGCATCTGATCAATATTTATAACATGGGAACGGTCAGAATTTACTTAGTTGTGTAGATCATACGCTGCATCTCTTTATTGAGGACAAAAGAGAAAAGAATTTAAGCACTTGTACTTCACTTTCTATAAAGGTTTATTTTCCCAGTTCATAGATCTTGCTTAAAAATGTTTTTGTGTACACGTGTTCATATTATGTTTGAAAAACTAGCAAACTTTCATAAACAACTATAACTTTTAGACTGGTTCGATTCAAAAGGACTTCAAAAGCATTGAATATTATATATGAAGGCAGAACTTTGTTTGGTTTTAATAGCATAAAAAAACATTGTGAGAAAAAAAGCAAATTTTATCTATTCACAATTTCTTCTTTGGTCTGAAAGCTTTCAAACCTTTCTCTGATAAGGTCATTAGCTTTAATGCCTTGTTTGGGCATGGGTTATTCTTTTCCCAAACGGCAAAATTTTAGAGTGATCAAATCCAAAAAACTGCCACAAAAGACAAAATAGATGTACCGGTAAGTAAAGATAGGATTTGTATAAAATATGGCATAGAAAATATTGAGACAAAAGTAGAAACTGCTGGTTATCAGCAGTTTCTTCTTTTGTTTCAATATTTTCTCAAGTCAAATAATCAATCAGGGACGTCAAAACCAGGTCTTGTAAGGGCATGGGTTAAAGGGATTATGATAACTGTTGAATGCCTTTTACTGATGAAAAGTATTTTGATTATGATATCATTACCTTTCCTCTTCTTCATTCTGTTTGACTTTGTCTTCTAACGGGACATTTGCATACTGACTAGCTTGAACCAAAAACCCTGAAATTTAGAAATAATATTCCATGAACATGATGTTGGATGTCGTAAAAGAGGCTGTTATAGTATCCCACTTTCTCACTTCTCCGTTCTTTCTCATTAATCTGTTCATCTCCGTTTTTTTGCATATGAGACTTTTTCAAATATGGATTGTATTCTATTTTGAAGACTTGATTATTTTAAGTCAAACAAGACGAAAAAAGGCCCAAATATTTATGAAATGAATTTGCAATCTATGTTTTGTTGTTGGATTCCTTTATTTTGGGTAAAATCGGACTTTTCAATGAGAGGTCATTTTGAAAACAAGATCAGAGCTCCAGATAGGATGCGTATTTGCGTAAAATACGCATTGATTTGGTCTGAATACGCATTAACTTTTATAAAAGTGCGTACAAATACGCATTCAAAATAATGAAAACGCATTTGATAATTGCCAGTTAGCGTATCAAGATTGGAAAATGTTGAGAAAAAACATACACTAGGAAATTCCAACAATTAACACAAACTTTTTGTCTGTAAAAAATAGGTTACGGCAGTCAGCTATCCGATATCTATTACGACTTTAATCAGCCAATCACAGTCTTGAATAATTGGGGAATACCAATTACGTCACCACTGTGACCAGCCGAGCGACAATCGGCTATTCCGTAGATCTACCGAATGAGGCCGAGTGTTGTATTTGTTTGAATTTCAAACAATCGGTTATCTCCGTGAAAGCAAATCAATACCCGATTTAACAGACCATTGCGTCAATCCGTAAATCGTAAATGACAACTCGAAGGTGTTTGTTTTCTTTTCAAACCGGCAAACGAGTAAATCCACTGCTGAGAAGATCGTAACTTTAGGCGATTTTTTGCCGATATTCGTTCTGAAGTGGCACTACAGGCAAAGATAGCACACGATGGTAATCTTGTTCAGAAAAAAAAATCTTGATGGTCAGAAACATACCGCGGTTAGATGGCCTCGAACCCGAAAATGAAAGTGGGTCGTTCCGGTGGGGTTTTCCTGTTTATTTTAGTCCTTTCCCGAACAAGAACGTAAATACGACCTGCCTCAAAAAATCATCTGGAAATACGCATTGGAAAAAATTCTGAGGGGTAAATACCCTTTGCCTCAAAAAATTATCTGGAGCTCTGCAAGATAGAACAATAATTATGATACTCCATGAGCTGACATTTTCATTAACTACAAAAATTGGTTGGAATAAGTAATCAAAACAATTACAAAGGAAATTTCAAGGTGAAATCGAAGATTTTGAAATTTAAATTCAAATGAACGGATGAACGAGAAACCGGCCATGACACCCACATCTTGGGGTAGGTCAGTAAACATTGCTCAAAAATTACCTTTACTGTTTGTATTGTTTAATATTTCATGATGATCATGTCTGTCAGATGTTAATTCAATAAGATATAACAAAAACTGGCTTCCGAAAATGAAATCAAACATGCATTGAACAATTTTAGGCTTAGATGAACGGAGAAAGGAGAAAACGGCATATTTGCCTTGACTGAGAGAGAAGTGGTAGAGTATTTAATTAAAAAAGAAGAGATCTAACCCACTGCATAAAAAATTAATCTGCATTCAGCAAAGCAAAAAAGAAAATCATTTACTCTAAACTGTGATGACAGAAAACTTGTCCTGTTACAAATCCTGTTACTTCAGATGCATAATTTCAAAGGAACTGTTGTATAAAAGCTAGCGTGGGTGTATTCGACGAGCCAATTATGGCAATATACAAGTTTATATCATAGGATATCCTAAGTTCGTGCGTATTCTAAGTTCGTGACGTCGAGATTCACGCGCATATTTCACGTGCCTTTGCTGCTGCAAGCCTACGGAAAACGGCAAACTCTTGTCAACTGTCGCTCCACTTCACTGAACAATATCAGCTTCAAAATGCGATTCAAACAGGTATGATATACGCAGTCATGATAAAAAGTCCTCAAAATATTGAATTTCCCTTATTCCCAATTTTATTGTGTCTTTAAATGGCCAAAAACAATGAAAAATGAAAATGTGACAAACCACAATGGCGTCTGCTGTCTGTTTACAATATGGCCTCCAAGGTGACGTCACTTCCAGGAAATTTAAGGCCAAATGTTTTTTAATGATTGGGTTAATGTGACTGGGGTCCTTATGAATGCATGCAAGAAATGGGTTGAAAGTTGAAAATTATTTGCTTTATTAACTGTCTTTTATTGTAGAACATGTTGCTATTGAATAAAAGTTATAAAAATACTTTGATTTTATTCTTCTGGCCAAAAGCTTGAACAACAATCTTGATACATTTTTGTCATATTTTATGAGAAAACATGATTTTAAAACGCTATGACATGTTAAAATGATAAGATTTAAAATTATTAAAATGCTTCTATGTGCTAAAATGATTAGATTTAAAATTGAAAATAAAAATGAAAAAAACTCAAAGCAATTGGCACCTAATAATGACAAATAAATGAAACAAACCTAGCAATTATTGATTTGACTTTTCTTTTGATGTTTTAGATGAAACCTGCGCAAATCAGTGCCAAATACAGACAGTACCCACCATCACTATTGACTGATGCATACATTGCTGTAAAAGAAAAGAATGTATCGGTCTCTAAAGCATCCAAAATGTATCAAGTGCCAACTCAAACACTTCGTGATAGGGTCCTTGGCAAGATTCACATTGATACAGTCACTACTGGCAGGGCACCGGTTCTCTCTATGGAAGAAGAGGCAAAACTAGTTGGTCACCTAAAAGAGGTTGCTACACTAGGTTATGGCTATACTCGGCAGGAGGTGGTTGACATTGCAAGTGACTATGCATTCGCCCTTGGGGCACGGCCAAAGGATAAACCTCTAACTTTAAACTGGTTTGTGAAATTTGCTGGAAGATGGCCCGAGATAAGAGTGGTAAAGCCCCGTGCCCTTGAAATCCAGCGGGCAAAGTCAACATCTGATGCGGTTATTGAAAACTACTTTGTTGAACTAGAAAAGATTTTGAACAAGTACAATTTGAGAGATAAGCCTCACTTAATATTCAATATTGATGAGAAGGGAATCACACAAGACCATAAGCCACCTTCCATTGTTGCTGGTACAGATTACCACCCCAATGCCGTTACTGCTGGTCGATCGCAAACAACAACTATCCTAGGCTGTGGAAGTGCTGGAGGAGTAGCTGTTCCACCGTACTTTGTTTTTGCAGGAAAACGTATGCTCCCTGAACTAATGGAGGGTGCTACCCCTGGGGCTGCTGGTACAGTATCAGAATCTGGCTGGTCTAATGGTGAAGTGTTTAGGAAATACCTAGAGGAACATTTTTTGAAGTTTATTCCTCATCGTGAACCAGACCAGCATGTCCTACTTTTGTTGGATGGTCATAAATCACACGTAACTGTTGGACTTATTGACTGGGCTAAGTCTCACAATGTCATTCTCTTCATTCTTCCTGCCCACACGTCACATGTTTTACAGCCAATGGATGTAGGATGTTATGGGCCCTTCCAGAAGATGTATAATGATGCATGTCACAAATTCACCCGTACAACATCTTGTACAGTTACACGTTATGATGTTTGCAGTTTGGCTAGCAGGGTTTATATCAGGGCCCTGTCTGCAGAGAACCTCTAATCAGCATTTGCAAAAACAGGAATTTATCCTTTCAACAGGTCTGTAATAAGTAAAGAATGTACAGAAGTGTTCCAAGTTATTGACAATCAGGAAACATCAGACAATGACAATACAACGAAGGAAACACAAGATAATGACACTACTCCACAGGAAACACAAGACAATGTCATTACAACAGAAATTGAAATTACCAAATGTCCAAGTTCGATGTTTGCCAGCAAACTTGAATCCATGCTTGCTGCAAAGAGAGGAATAAAGAAAGCCCCAAGAAATCATATAGGGAATATTGTATCAGGTCAACCAATTACTGAACAGGAAATTTATGACAAAATAGCCCAACACACATCAGAACAACGTAAATCATTACAAGGTGGGAAGAAATCTGCTAGTGGGAAGTATGTACCAAAAAAACCTGCTGGCAAATCATCAGGGAAGTTAGGGGTCTCTCAGAAGGGCAAAGGTAAAGTCAGTAGAGTAAAGAAAAGTATGGGGGATATACAGAATGAGCCCGGTCCATCACACATCAACTTAGTTAATGACTCACCAGATAGTGACAGTGATATAGAAATAACGGAAGAGGAGAAATGTTGTGTGTGTAAAAAGTTTACACCTGATCAGGTCCGCCACAGTTTGTCAGTCATATTCACTAAATGGGTAAAGTGTGATCAAGCAGGGTGTCCCCATTGGACTCATTTAAAATTATTGCACTGAAAAGTCTGCGATGAGGAGGGGTGACATATTTTACTGTATGCATTGCAAAACTGAAGAATAACATGGTAGCATCTATCAAATTGGTCAGTCTTGAATGGTTTAGATACATGAAACCCTCATTTGTTGTTTTCAAATTTTATTAAAATGTTATTTGATGCATTAATTTTCAGTTTTTGTTACACCAACCAAATGATTTATTTGTTTGGCCTATTTGAGAAAGTGGGACAGTCCAGAGTAGTGACGTCACGAACTTGGGATATTCCAATATGGCCGCTGCTGCTACTACACACATGTTTGTAAACAAACTATTTTTGGAGTTTGTTGCCGTTTTCAGTGCCAGTTTTTATGTGGAAATACGATTATTGTATCAAAGCACATGATAAGGTAAGAATTAACTCAACAGTTTTATTTTCTTACTCATAAATTGTGCCCAAATGCTTAGCTACACGAACTTAGGATAGTCAAGGATACAGACACATTTTCGTAAAAGTCGCGAAAATACATGACAATTCTACAATCTGTCAAACAGAAGCAAAGTTTGCTTTCATAACTCTTATAACCTATTTACTGTGAATCATAGTTACTATTTCATGTGACAAAACTTCAAAGATACCTCGGCGTTTGGCAGTAAAACGACAAAATGTCAAGCACTTTCTTCCGACCTTGACGCAGGCAGCCATATTTGTTGTTGTTGTCGCTGTCAGAGGAGTCACTCCGGCGCGCTTTATCTCAGTCGTATCGCGGCGGCTGGACAACTAACCATAAATCTCTCTCTCTCTCTCTCTCTCTCTCTCTCTCTCTCTCTCTCTCTCTCTCTCTCTCTCTCTCTCTCTCTCTCTCTCTCTCTCTCTCTCTAACACCCTCCCTCACACCTCTTTCCCGCACACACATGTCTCTCACGCCCTCCCGGTCTCTTCCACATCCCCTCTCTCAAACGCTCTCTCTCCCTCACACCCATCTCTCTCTCCCTCCCCCTCTCCCCTGTCTCTCTCCCTCTCTCTCCCTCCCTCTCTCCCTCTCTCTCTCCCTCTCCCCCCTCTGTCTCTCCTCCTCTCTCTCCCTCACACCCCTCTCTCTCTCTCTCTCTCTTCTCTTCTCTCTCCCCCCCCTCTCTTCCTCCCTTTCTCTCCCTCACACCCCCCTCCCTCCCTCTCTTTCTCTCCCTCACACCTGTCTCCTTCTCTCTTCTCTCTCTCCCTCACATCCCGTCTCTCTCTCCCTCTCTACCTCCCCCCTCTCTCTCCCTAACCCTCTTTCTCTCTCTCACAAACCGTCTGTCTCCCTCTCTCTTCTCTCTCCCCCTCTCTCCATCTCATCACCACTCACGCATAGAGTCGAGAGCGGGGGAGTGAAATGGCCAAAAGAGAAAGTAAGAGAGCAAGAAAAGGGGGAGAGAGAGAGAGGGAGAGAGAGAGAGAAAGAAAGAGAAAGGTTTGTAGAGTACGTGAAAAGAGAGAGAAGCTAGTAAGAAGATGCGTTTTGATCTCCTTTTACTCCTCGCTGTCTTCTCTGGTACATGCATATGTAAGTGTTAGTGTGTGCAGGGACAGGGGTGGCAAAACGAAGGGTCCCTTGTGGACCCCTCGGAGAAATGTCCATTGTGGACCTTTCTGAACCCATATTTGGGTTGTACTTCATTCGAAAAAGGTGGGTTTTGTGTTATTGTTGTTTGATTTTTGATTGGGTATCGGATTTACCTCTGGATTGAAGTATTTGGTGTAATATAGGCATCCTACAATACAAAATGGCATAGTTTTAAGACGGTAGTGAAAATATTCACAAAAATGAGCGAAGCCGTATTTGATTTTTTAAAATTTGAAATTGAAGATTTATTATTTGCAGTTTTTTCTATTTTTCTACCTCTTATTTTGTACATAAAATTAGACATTCTAGCATTTATATATTTTATTTTCGCACATTATTGAAAGGAATCCCCCGAGGCCTAGGGGATTAACCCTTTCAGAAATTACAAATTTTAGACAGGTCCAACTTCAAAGATGTTGCAGAAGACAATTTCAAGTGAATGAAATTAAAGCTTTATCGGTATTTTAGGGAAGAAAACATTGTAGGAATTGAAGAAATTGCTCAAAAGCAATTTCTACGTTTTCCACGATGTTTTCCAAAGACATTATCTTGGTGGGAGTCAAAAAGAGTTATTTTGAATGGTGTGTGGTGGGATAAAAACTTGCAATTTCTTTTCTTCTTCAATGAAAAAAATTGAAGAACCATAATTCATTTTTAACCTCTTGGTATTATTTCATATAGTTATATTTTAAAATATGTTATATACTAACTATACCATTTGAACTAATGGCAATTCAATAAAAGTTTAATATTTCAAAACGGTCGATATGAGAAGTATGTATCCTAATTCCATGCTTTATTATATCAAACGCTTGAATTCAAAATGTTGAATAGATTTATCTATGGTGCTTTTCCTTCTATGGTTACATTCGATTTGGTTCTTTTCCTTCAATATATACCTAGATATACCCGTAATAGAAAGTTTTGAGACCGTTTATTTTATGATGAAAAGGAGAAGAAAACACCTATCGCGAATCAAGGCAATTTTCCATGGGGCCAATTTTCCACTCTTCGATTGTGATTATAAGCGTTTTCTTCTTTTGTCTCAAAGCTTCCTCAAAGGTAAGCCCCTATTTCATGTCAAAAACTGATCAAATTCTGGTTGCTTGAGACATTAGCAAGACAGGGAATCGTGTGACACATTATATTCTATACTGTGCAAAAAAAGTTTAGCACGTTTTTAGCTCACCTGAGCACGAAGTGCTCAAGGTGAGCTATTGTGGTCGCTTTTTGTCCGTCGTCCGTCCGTCTGTCCGTCTGTCCGTCCGTCTGTCCGTCTGTCCGTCTGTCCGTCTGTCCACAATTTGTTATTACCACTCTAGCATCCACAAATATTGACCAATCTTGACCAAACTTGGTCAAAACATGTATAACCATAAGTTCTCGGATGAGTTCGATTTTGAGTCAGATCGGACCAGGAAGTCCAGAGTTATGTGCCCTTGAACATCAAAAATGGCTCGTTTTGACTTTGTTACCACTCTAGTATCTACAAATATTGACCAATCTTAACCAAACTTGGTCAAAACATGTATGACCATAGGTTCTTGGATGAGTTCGATTTTGAGTCAGATCAGACTAGAAAGTCCGGAGTTATGTGCCCTTGAACGTTAAAAATGTCTAGTTTTGACTTTGTTACCACTCTAGTATCTACAAATATTGACCAATCTTAACCAAACTTGGTCAAAACATGTATGACTATAGGTTCTCAGATGAGTTCGATATTGAGTCAAATCGGACAAGGAAGTCCGGAGTTATGTGCCCTTGAACGTCAAAAATGGCTAGTTTTGACTTTGTTACCACTCTAGTATCTACAAATATTGACTAATCTTAACCAAACTTGGTCAAAATATGTATGACTATAAGTTCTCGAATGAGTTCGATTTTGAGTCAGATCGGACTCGGAAGTCTGGAATTATGTGCCCTTGAACATCAAAAATGGCTAGTTTTGACTTTGTTACCACTCTAGTATCTACAAATATTGACCAATCAAGACGAAACTTTGCCACAATGTTGGTAACTATAAGATCTTGGATGAGTTCGATTTTCAATGTGATAGGAGCAGGAAGTTATGTGCCCTTGAATTTGACAAAATTGCTGTTTTCGACTTTGTTTACACTGTAGCATCTACATTTATTGACTAATCAAGACAAAACTTGGCCACAATATTGGTGAGTGAAATTTTCAGCTTAATTTGGCCAGAAAAACAAGAGTTATTGGCCCTTTAATTTCATAAAATTACCATTTTCGACTTTATTTTCTCTCTAACAAACAAATATAGACCAATCAAGACACAACTTGGTCGCAATGTTGGTGACCATAATATCTTAAATGTTTTAATTTGTCAGATTGATTGGACTTAAAAAACAGAGTTGTGTGCCCTTGATGGTTACAAAATTGCCATTTTCTACTTAGTTTTCTCTCAAACAGCAATAAATATTAACCAATAAAAAAAACTTGGACATAATGTTGATGAGAATATCTTTATCAGAACAATTATGTGCCCTTTACTGTGACCAAATTGTTGTTTTCTTCCACTTTGTTTTTACTGTAACAGCTACAAAAATTGATCATTCAAGATTATGAAAGCAGTTATGGCTGGATCATGATCTCGCATCTTAAATTATGTGCTCTTGAACTTGACAACATTGGGACTTTCATTCTATCTGGGTGCAGGTGAGCGATTAAGGACCATCATGGTCCTCTTGTTTAACATATTATTTTTTCAGTTTTTGATAATTAAATGAACATTGCTTTGTGCTGTTCAGCTGTCCCGATCGACAACCATTACGAACACAGTGCATGTGTAGAGTAAACAATCAGTGTATTGGACAAAGTACAGATAAGCAAAAGTCACGTGCGGCACGTGTGTAGTGAAATCGATAATGTCTAGCATGTTCAAAAACACACGATTACACAGATCTGTTAGCAGAATCAATTTAACTGTTACAAATTCTTTGAAATTGATTATGGGAAGGCGAGAAATGATGACGTCAGTTCGACGTCAGAGAGCTCTTTGCATGCTCCAAGCAGGTACGTCTGTTAGAGATGTCGCTTTGCATTTCAATTGTCTCCAATTGACAATTACGCGCCTACGGCACTTGGTTTATGCAACTTTAGCCACCAACGACCGACCTAAATCTTGTAGACCGCGTAAAACGACGTTCAGGGAGGATCGTTTCACAGCGACGTCTTGACGACGTTTCGAATTCCTGTCTAGTAAGAATTTAGTGCTACTCCTCCAGGACGTCACAAGGTATACCGTCAGTGACCAGACTGTCCGGAACAGGCTCTACACAACTTAAATCAGGGTCCTCCGATCTTACGCCAATGACGTTAAGCATCGACATGCAAGGCGTCAGTGAGTATTGACACATCGATATTGGTTCAGGAGACATTGAACTGATGTCCGGACGAATCTCATTTTACGTGTCATTAACTGACGGCAGGATTTGTGGTTTGAGAAGATGTGTAAGGCTTGATACCAATAACGTCATCATTGAGACTGTTACGTCGAGTGCAGCGTCATTTTTAGGCAGGAATATATGAAAATAGTTAAACAGGCCTCATTTCAGTTAATGGCAACCAAACGGTGCAAGGGCACTGCAATGACATTATCCAACCTGTCACAGGACCGTCTTAAAACGACACAACGTTGTGATATTTCAATAAGAAAATCACCACCCACTTACTCCAAGGAACATACAGAATGATCTACGCCTGAACTGCTTAATCACCAGCAAAAGAACACACAAAGAACATTGTTGGACGTCAGGCTAGAGAAAGTAATGACGTCTGTAACGTCAATGGCAATGAGCGTCATCTGCAGTATGAATGGGCAAAATTCCTTTACGTGTGGTCAGGAAGCTTCTCTGCAACATGGGAAGACATTGAATGGCGACCCTAGCTGCTTATGCTGGATATTCGCGTCATTTAAATTTGCTTGACTTTCGATATCTAACCCCTGTGCACTTTAACGTAAGATACCTAACTAACGCTTAAGAATTTCGAAACAAAATTTTCAGGAAGCGCCAGAAAATTGAATTTTCAAACACATTAGAGTTTTATTCTTATGGATTTTAGAATAGTTTTTGACTAGGAAAGGACATTTTCCAAGTATGCTAAACTTTTTGTGCACAGTATATAATTATGTTAACCCTTTCCCAAACAGCAAAATTCAAGGCTGGTCTAATTCTAAATTGCTATACCTCACGATAAATGACCTGGCAGAGCAGCCCATGCAAATCGAATGAGATGCTCTGCCAGGTCATTTATCGTGAGGTATACGACAAAATGAATATTACATCCCCTTGAAAAATGCCTTTAATCGCGATAGGGTTTTCTTCTCCATTTAATCATCAATAAATTATGTCAAAACTTCATATTACGGGTGTCTTGGTTACTAAAGAAAGCATTTGCGTAACATTTAACAAAGGAAATATTGAGGCAAAAGGAGAAAATGCTGATTATCAGCATTTTCTTCTTTTGTCTCAATGATTTCTCGAACAATTCCCGTTAGGGACGTCAAAACCAGTTCTTGTTCGGGAAAGGATTAATAGATCTACGTCATCGACCTGAATATGAATTGAGTCAAAGAACACAGAAATACGCAAGGGATTAGATGATTGTTTTTAAACCTGATAAGAAAGTAAAATTTTATTTGGTTGCCAATAACTTTTTATCAGTTTATTCTTAATACATTACCAGACGGATAGTGCGTAGGCCATACATGTTACACTGGTCCAAATTCAAAGATGGTGCTGACGACAACTTCAAGTGAAATTTTACATTATTTGTCTTTCTGAGTAGAAAACATTGTGGGAAATGAAGCAATTTATTTGGGAATGCGTTAAAAGATCTTCTTCTTTTTATACGTCCGTATGGTCGTATTATATTATGGCACTGTTCATCCGTCTGTCTGTCTGTTTGTCCGTCCGTCTGTCTGTCCGTCCGTTAGCAATTTCTTGTGTGCGCAACTCATCGTACAGATTCTATCGGAATCTGATCAAACTTGCCACAATGAAATTCCATGGTGTCTAGTTGTGCCACCACTTACGGAATGCAGATAACTCCTTTAGTTCTTGAGTTCCTGCCCTTGTATTGAAAAAATGCCAATTTTATCGACAAGCCCCTCTCCGGCGTATAAACGCCGTTCTGTGAAGCTCTTGTTCCACATTGTTTTCCGAATCCACTATCTTGCTGGGAATCAATTTAGGAATCATTGCGACAAACATGGATCCAGATCCAGATCAGCCTGTACTGGTGCATATTCTGATCAAGATCCATGCTGGAACAGATAAGACGGATCTAAAAACAAAAGCTTTGTGTGACCGTTTTTTAGATCCCATCTCAAATTAACCCATTCCCAGACGGCAAATTTTTAGTATCGTCCAAATTCAAAGATGTTGCAGATGCCAATTTCAAGTGGATGAAATTCAACACATTTTGTCTTTCTGTGTAGAAAACATTGTGGGAAATGAAGAAATTGCTTGTCACAAGCAATTTCTTCACTTTCCACAATGTTTTCTCAAGTCTTTCCTTGTTAGGGGCGTCCCACAAGATAGAAGTTTTTTGTAAAATGACTGTCAATGTGTTCATTTCTGACAATGTTTTCTAACCAGAAAGGCAACCCTCACAAAAAACTGTCATAGGGGAACATTTTTTCGCTTTTAAGCACATAAAGAAAATAGTTGAACAACAAAGTTGAAAACTCGCCTGTTTTGGTTAAAAATCGTCACCTGATAATGCGCATGTTGTTGATTTTTTCTCCATATTACGCTTCGTCATGGAAAAAGAGGGCTTGATGCAAATTGGGGCGAATGAGACTCTGGGTTAATCTTTTTCAAAAATATTTCTGGTCGTCTATATCACAAATAAATATATGGTCTAAGGGAAGTAAATAGTTTTACATAGGCGACCATTATAACATTTTGGCTTATAGCTCAGTCCATGAGTTTGCAGCAATGATCTGACCTACCTTAAATTCTAAAACATCCATTCATACACCCGAAAAAATGAATTTTAGTATGGCATGAATCCTTTTCTCTATGACCTTTGATCCCATTTTTGAGATCACCCTAACTGCGGAGCTAATCTCAGAGGCATTTCAGAGTATAATACCCATCTTTTAAAATGGCTCAGAAATTGCCAAAATGATTCAAAATCATTGATTTTTTGCTTTTAACTTGAAAATAGAATATAATCAGTCACAAATGAATAAATCATGTTCAATTCCAGTAAAAAATATTGTTCAATCACAGGACACCTTGATCGTAATAATTCACCGAATCTTCCCTATAGATTTTGTCACGTGTCACGACAAACAGATTTACTTCCCTTAGACCATATGTAGAAAACATTGAGAGAAATGAAGCAACTACCGATAAATAGAAAGATCTTTCTTTTCTACAGACGTTTCTAGATTCAAGTTTCCTGATTCTGGTACCATAGAATTTGCCATCTGTATAATTGCTTATTCAAAACAGTTTGGTAAATGGTTAAACATTCAGAGAATAAAGATGAGAATATATGTCACCCGATTGCGATTGTTTTCTATTTCCCAGTTACCGATTGACTGGAGTGACACCTTCGTTAATTCGGCGTCATACCGGAAAAGTGCATTCAAAGGGTTGGTAAACAACGTCTCCTAAACAGAATCATGGCGGTATGTATTTTGTCTTATAATATCGCGATCTAGCGGATGACACGTTGATTGAGCTTCTACTACGATTAAGTGTCATTTAAACTGTTGAATAGAGTTGTCTTCATGTTATTTTGAGGTAGCAAACTGTGTTAAGATTGGATTTTCGTTTGCAGATATTTTCTCCGCCCATTTTCTAAGCACCGCCTACTTTTGGGTCAAGATCAAAGTACCAAAGGCACACAAAACATCCAAATATTTTTTACCCTTTTCCCGAACTGCAGAAATTTAGACGGTCTCAATTGAAAGCAGATTTAGATATCAAAATGGATGAAATTTGTGTACATCTTGAAAAGGAGAAAATGCTGAGCATCAGCATTTTCTACTTTTGTCTCCCTTTTTTCTAAACACCCCCCCCCCCCCCCCCCCCCCACAGTCTTGTTGTGGAAAGGTTTCAAAAACAAAATGAAGACCAAATAGAGTAATGCTCTGTCTCTGAAGCATGCTTCATATTGTAGCAATCTAATGAGAACTAAAAAGGGTCCTTCAATATTGATTTAGAGGTCGGACGTTTTGGCCATGGACATTTTGGCCACAAACGTTTTGGCCAGCCTTATTGAAAAAGGAGGTTTTGGCCAAGCTCAATTTATACATACTTATCTTAGATTATCATGCTAAATAAGTTTTATATTTAGATATATTTAGTTGGAAATCATAATCAATTAATTGAATAAGTTAAAAACACATTTATTTAGCAAGTAATCTACAAGATTTAACAAAATATAACTTGACTTTGGCCAAAACATCCGTTTTTTCCTATAAGGCTGGCCAAAATTCGTGGCCAAAATGTCCTGGCCAAAAAATCCTATCCAAAACGTCCAACATTCTATTGATTTACATAATTTCAGGTATCCAAAGCAATAGACCTCTACAGACAGCTGGTCAAGTTCCCACAAGCTGTGAGCGCTCGAGTCTCGCGTTCTACCAACTCCGATTACGAGGTGATCAACACTGTCCAAACTCAGAGAGATTTAGAACGAGCAGAGAAAATTAAGTCCTCCCGATCGTACATCGTGAAAGAGGCGGAATCTGGGAAGTTTAACATTCTGCACAGATCACAGCCGCAGGAACTTGCAAATGAGTGAGTTGTCTGGTTTTCATACTGCCTGGCAAAATTATGTTGGCTATGTTTCTAACTCGTGACTCAGGGTTCTCCACTGAATAATTTGAAGTGGTAGGGGCAAATTAAAATTGTGTCCATGCAAAAAACTATGAACAAAAACATAATGGGAAAAGGAGAAATTGCTCAATTTGAGCAATTTCTTCTTTTCCCATTATGGTTTTTATACACTAACAGAATTGTCACATTTTAATGAATAGAATGCATTATATATCAGTTTTTGACAGAAAATACCTCTAAAATTTATATATATTTTGGTGACCATTTTGGAAAAATTAAGCTGTAGGGATAATTTTGAAGCTGTAGGGGGATAATAGATTTGTAACATGAAGCTGTAGTGGGGCTCATACAGCTTATTAGGCTGGGAAGAACACTGTGTTGTAACTGCAGCTAATTCAAGCTGCTGATATGACATTTTTGAACGTAGCAGACAATTAATTTATTATTTCTCACATAACAGGGTTGCTTTGATGTAAAACTTCTTGTTAACTATTTAGTTGTTAGTGGCTCGAAAGTAGAGCCTTTGGTAAACATGCACTAATATAAACCAAAAAGACAAATTTTCATCATAATTGTCCGAAAAGAATGAATGCAGAACTCAAAACCAGTGGCAGATCCAGAGGGAGTTCCGTGTTAAAATGAACCTCCCTCTGTAACCTGTAGACAAATAAATCAGAAACAGAAATGAGAATAGCTTTTGCAGGCAGTTAAGACCAAGATCAACGCACACCAATGAACAAACATCATATAACTTCAGTGCAGTTTGACCTTTATATTTTTGGACAATCAAGATGACTCAAATTCTGAAATCAAATCTTGATGAATGAATAACTTGTTGCTGTTTTTCAACAAAAACCTTGTAACTGCAGCTTAACCCTTTCCCAAATGGCAAAATCTTAGGGTGGTCCACTTCAGAAACTGCCACAAATGGCAAATTGGAATTTATTAAAGATAGAATTTGTGTAAAATGTGGCATAGAAAATATTGAGACAAGAGGGGAAACTGCTGGTTATCAGCAGTTTCTCCTTTTGTCTCAATGTTTTCCCAAGCCTTTTCCATTAGGGACATCAAAACCCGGTCTTGTTTGGGAAAGGGTTAAAACAAGCTTCTGTTACGAGGTATTTGTTAAAAAAACAATGTTATCTTTGTTTCTGCAGGATTTGGAACAAAGCATCCCCATCAAACAGATACAGGGCTGTAGTTAGAAAAGTAACAGACAAGAAAAAGGAAGAAAAACAGTATATTGAAGTAAGCTATCATGTCTATTTTATTACAATGTCTTCCATTTACTTTTAAAACTCTTCCTCAGACGATGAAGCCCTTTGAAACACATTTATGTTAAAGTGTTAAAGCTTCAGAAAATAATAAAGATGAAAATACTGATCACTAGCATTTTTCCTGTTTCCGTAATATTTCCTGTTTTTCAAAGAATATTCGCAGTCTCACATGGAGATTGATTTTTAGCTCGACTTTTCGAAGAAAATGAGAGCTTATACTGTCACCCGGGTGTCGGCGTTGGCGTTGCAACAAAGGTTAAAGTTATTTCAAACATCAATAACTTCCATACAATCAAAGGGATTCAGCCCAAACTTGGAATACTTATTCACCATCACACCCTCTACCTTACTACCAGGGCCCATGAACCTGGCTCCACTATATTTGGAGTTATGCCCCCTTTATACTAAGCAACTTAGAAAGTCGAGCGTGCTGTCTTCGGACAGCTCTTGTTTGAAATGCACCACCATTGAATTGGGACAGGTTCAAATTTAGTCTTTTGGAAAAGGATTAATACTCTACCTTTTCTAAAGCAAGCAACTTTATGAATGTTCAAATGCAAAGGTTTTTTAAAAGACAACAAAATGTATGTTACACAGTTGTCAGTATAGACACAGAAAAGGTATAAATGGAAATTGAGAAAATGCTGATCATTAACATATTTTTGTTTTCTCTTTGCCCTTTCCCAAACAAGACATCTTCTTTTACAAATGACATTCCTAATAGAAAAGACTCTAACTTTGAGACATTGAGACAAAAAAAGAAAATGCTGATAACCAATATATGCCATATTATACACAAATCCTATTTTTATCAACATCTATTATGTTTTCTGAACCATTTTCAAAATTTTGTTAGTTTGGAAAGGGTTAAATATTTTTTTGTATCCTTTACAGAGGTAATCAAAACCAGAACTATTTGGGAAAAGATGAACTATCGTTAACATACTTAAGATGTTATGCAAGTGACCTTTTCAAAGATAACAGTACTTAACTCTTTCCCAAACAAGACCTGGAATTTGAAGTCCCTTGTCAGTAAAAGACTTGAGAAAACTGTGAGCCAAAAGAAGAAAATGCTGATATTCAGCATTTTCACCTTTTGCTTCATTATTTTCTGGGACTTCATTCTATACAAATCCTATCTTTATCAATATGAGCTTTGCCGTCTTCAACTCCTTTGAAATTGTACAAGTCTAAAATTTGTTGTGTGGGAAAGGTTTATGATAATGCTATTTTAAGCTATCCTAAGTATTCATGGTTAGGTTGTATCTTGATACACTACATTAAAGATTAGTATGTAAATGATTAAAGTTGCTCATTAATTCAATATCATATACATAGTAAAAAAAGTTTTGCAACAAAATGTAAATATCTTTAGTCACCAAAATATTTTTGTTTTGAAATAAAATCAAACGTTTACACGATAGATTATAGCTAGAGAACAAAAACAGATGCATTTTATACCGCCATCGCGTGTGTCTCGCACTCCAGGTGCGCATTTCCGGTTTTCATGTCTGCGATGGTATTCATGTGTATGGAGCATAATTCTAGAAAACATTTAGGTGTGAACATAATCTTCTTTGCCCAAAATGAAAAAGGCCACTAAAAAGAGTTTTCTGCAACGCTGTGGGACTGCGCTATATGCTTACGTTAGAAGGACGTTATATCGCTTATGTGTTCCTACGTGGCGGAACCGGCGATAAAGATGTCTTTTTGAATTTTGCATATCTCCAAACATAAGTAATCGTTTGAGGATGCTATGTAAGCCAAATTTTGTGGTTTGAGATAGTCCCGGTCAAGGACGTCGAAGAAAAACGCCACGAGACAATGACCGCAATAATTTCGTAACGTCACGGCAAAGATGTTCCATATCAGCACCAAAACTTACGAGTGGCTTCCACGGGAATTTCAAAATAGAGTATCCACACTTACCACCCGTGATCGTCTCCACAGACGAAGGGTTACTAGACGTTCACCATACGTTGTAATTTCCATGACGCTACACCATGAACACACAAGACTTATCTGGCATAGAGTCCTAAATGCTTTAAGCGTAAACAAGTTGATGTACTCCCATTATTATCCATTTCTTTCTGATTTGTCACCCATAGAGCACATTTGGTGCATTTAAGGGAGACGTGTACGTGATCGTAATGACGCGAATGACGTTCAATCTCTTGATAAGGTAGTGAATATTGATACTGTGCACAAACAATTTAAGCGGATAAGAAATCGTTTCACTGCTGTTCTTGCTCGAAAATGACCTCATAGTCGATACCGAATTCTGTTGTGACTTTTTGTTTTGACCCCTTACCTACGTCCGGACAATGTTTCTCACACAATATTCAACGTTACTTCAACGCGACCTTTGAATGTTTTGCGTAAATGCATATGCTAAAATGTATGTAACTGTTGTGGAATAAATATCACAGAAAATACATGTTTTCAATTAACAAAGTCAGTGTTGCTAAACTTTTTTTACATGGTATATGTTTACCTTGTTACCCCTTTACCAATCAATACAGGAGCTGCAAAAGACAAAATAAATTGATTTAAACTGAAAATGTACAATCCATCATGGCATGAGAATCTTTGAGGGAAAAGTAGTAAATGTTCTGCATTTTCTTCTTTTCTGTCACAGGTTTTTAAACTAACATCCTGGAGCAATGTCAAAACCCTGGTCCAGTTTTACTTATGAACTTTTGTTTACATTTATGGTTAATTCAAAAGTAGATGGTTGACCCTAATTCTTCCAAGGCATATTTCTCCTCCTATCAGATACCTTATTTTATAATGGTATTTTACACAAAATACATGTATGTTTGTAAGTTTGTAAGTAAGATAATACCCTGGCTGCTGCAGATCCGGGATTTCTGTGAAAGGGGTTTGAAAATCCAAATGAGGGGTTCGTTTTCCTAGTTTAACACTAGTTTGACTGAATTTCTACTTGAAAATGAAAAAAATCAGGCTTCTGAGTGTGAGGAAGGTTGATTTTAACCCCCTGGATCCGCCACTGCCTGGGCTTGTTTAGGAAAGGGTTAACCCTTTCCCAAGCAAGACCGGGTTTTGATGTCCTTATTAAAAAAAGGCTTTGGAAAACATTGAGACAAAAAAAAAAGAAACTGCTGATAACCAGCAGTTTCTCCTTTTGTCTCAATGATCTTTTTAGCTATATTGTACACAAATTTCATCTTAGTCAGCATCCATTTTGATGTCTGTGGCATCTTTGAAATTGGAATGGTCTAAGTGTTTGTCGTTCAGTAAAGGGTTAACAAGGACATCGATACTGAATTCTACCATTTTCTCTCCTTTCTTCTATATTTTTACAAGAAATCAGATAATGCATGTTTACCTTACTTTACAGATTTGGGAAGGCAACACCAAGATAGAAAACTTTGACATCACAGCTGCAGACAAACATGGAAAACTGTATGATCCTGATGGTATGTAAGCCCTATCCAAACGACAATTCTATCCTATAGGTCTGAAATATTGAAACTATTAAGCATTAAACTGGGCACTGAGTTTGTTTAGGGAAGGGTATATGCATATCAAATTCATATATCACAGATTGGGGAGGGTAACACTAAGATAGAAAACTTTGACATCACAGCTGCAGAGAAACATGGAAAACTCCATGATCCTGACGGTATGTAACTGATTGGTCCTTACAGCATGTTTAACCCTTTCCCAAATGGCAAAAAACTGTACTGCTCAAATTTGAAAGCTGCTGCTGTTGAAAATATTGATGTTGATAATGATAATTATGATTAATGCACAATATGGCGTTGAAAATTTTGAGGCAATTATATGTGATGGCTTCTTTTTTAGTGACTGGGACTTTATGTCCAGGAAGCTAATGTCACAGCCTTAGTGTTGGTGTCACATTGTGTTCCATCGCATGATTTGGTGACCTTGACTTTTGAGTTTGACGGTCTTTAATAAAAACTGTATCCTGGCCTATATCTTATGCACTGTTGCAGGGCTTTGATATTTCACAAATAGATACCTCCTGTCAAGACTTTTCATTTAGGACTATGGTCTTTGACCTTCACCTATTAGTTTGATCTATTTTTAAAAGAAACTTGCACATCATTTTCATTTATTTCAGTATATTTTGGATGTCTAGAATGGTCAAACAAAGAGGATAAACTACTTTATGTGGCAGAGAAGAAGTACAAAAAGGCTGTGTCATTCTTCAAGAAAAGTTCTGGTGACGAAAAAGAGGATGCCAAAACTGAACCGGTAAGTTTTATCCCATTACCAGACGACAAAATTTTAGACTTGTCCAAATCCAAAGATATTGCAGACGACATTTTTAATATATAATGAAATTTTTAAAATTTAGGACTTTTGGGGTAGAAAACATTTTTGAAAATGAAGAAATTGCTTGTGAGAAGCAATTTCTTCATTTTCCACAATGTTTTCCACTGCCATTATCTTGTGGGGAGTCTAAAAGCGTCATTTTGTGGGAATGGGTTACTGTAATTCATATGTGGTAGAGAAGAAGTATAAAAAGGCTGTGTCGTTCTTCAAGAAAAGTTCTGGTGATGAAAAGGAAGATGCTAAAACTGAACCGGTAGGTTTTAACCCATTACCAGACGACAAAATTTTAGACTTGTCCAAATTCAAAGATATTGCAGACAACATTTTCAATGTGATGAATTTTTGAAATTTTACAACTTTTGGGGTAGACTACATTGTGGAAAATGAAGAAATTGCTTGTCACGTTTTCCATGATGTTTTCCAGGCAATTATCTTGTAGGGCGTCAAAAGGCGTCACTGTGAAATAATGGGTTAACTTCAAATTACTATGAATTTTGATTTCATTTGAGAATTTTTGGCAGATTTTAAAGGTGAAGAAAATGAATGGCAATGAGTTTTGGGCTAAAAATAGACTGGGTTTACTGTTATGTTTTGATAAACCGTCGGTGCAGTTATAAAATCTCGTAACTACGGCTTGAATTACCAGATTTCATAACAGCACCTACGAAATACTATTGTTTGTCAGAATTAAAACATGTCACGGTTAACTGGATAAAATTGATCCCTATTAACAATTTTTCCGAAACTGAAAGGTTTTACTTGAAATTCTGACATAGTGCTCACATATAATGTGTCATTAAAACTGATAGGAATAATATCTCAAAATCTGCAAGAATTGTCTGAATTGGACATACAAGCTAAACTTTGAAAATTGCAGAAATTGACATACAATGTTTTGCATAATTTACATCGACGATATAGAGATAAATAGATGTAAACTTTGAAAATGTTCTGAATAAAATATTGCGATCTTTTTAAACAGGGTGAAGAATACGTGGTAAAGGAAGAATGGGGAGAAGGGTTCGTAGGAAAACATATCCCTGTACTTTGTATGCTGACTATTGCTACAGGGGAGGTCACTGTGTTGGAGGGAGTGCCAGAAAATCTTTCCGCTGGCCAGGTAGGTTGTTTTTAAGGCAGTCTACTAATGAGATTCATGCAATGTTGGAATTTTTCATGCGACATTGTTAACTTTTGTTACTAATAGAATCTTTCTGCGTGCTGTCGTAAACATTTAGCGGCTGAAACTTCCACCTCCGAATGGTCATGATGCGGCACGAATAATTCCAAAGTCACATGAATCTCATCAGGGGTGGACCACCATAACACTTTCCCCAAATGACAACGCGTTAATATAGATATGTCTGAATTCAAAGGACTTGCAGATGACTGAGTAAATTTTAAGTACAATGATTTGAAACTTTTAATCAGAAGGTAGAAAGCATAGTTACAATAAAAAAGAGATCATTCATCTGTAGTTAAGCTGTTTTGTTGTGAAAAGCTCCAGTATAGTCAAGCTACGTTGTCTGTGGACAACTCTTGTTCCAGTTCTTTCAATGATTGATACTGTTTGACTTGCAGGCTAAATGGCTACCTGGCGATGAAAAAATTGTGTTCACAGGCTGGGATCATGAACCATACAGGCTTGGTATTATTTATTGTCCTATTAGAAAGTAAGTTACATTTAGCTGTTTCTCCTTTTGTCTTGACATCTTCTATCCTATTAAAGCTCATGATAAATGACCTGGCAGAGCATCTCTAGCTATTTGCTAGGGATGCTCTGCCAGGTCATTTATCGTGAGCTTAACACTTTATAAATTATAATGTTTTGCTACATAATTATGAGAAGATAGTATCCACTGGTTTGGATCATGAACCATACAGGCTTGGCATTATTTATTGTCCTATTAGAAAGTAAGTTACGTTTAGCTATTTATCCTTTTCTCCTTTTATTGAATTTCATACCTATTTATGACAGAAAAATGTATGTTCAAAATAAGATATCCTTACCTTTTGGTGCTCAATATATGATATGAACAATTTTTTAAAATGGATTGAAGGCACGAAGCCAGAAAAATGCCATAGATTTCTTGAATGCAAAGGATCTTTTAAAGATCAGCTGATAACAAAGTTATTAAATACCAAACAAAGTTTGGTTTGTTGTCAATAACATTTTCATAAGCTGATTATTAAAAGATCTGCCAAATCCAGCTAATTGTTGTTTAACCCTTTCTCAAACAAGAGCTGGTTTTGACGTCCCTAATAGAAAAGGCTTGGGAAAATATTGAAACAAAAGAAGAAACTGCTGATAACCAGCAGTTTCTCCTTTTGTCTCAATATTTTCTATGTCATATTTTACACAAAATCATATCTTTAATAACATCAAATTTGCCATTTGTGGCAGTTTTTGAAGTGGATCACTCTAAAATTTTGTCGTTTGGGAAAGGGTTAATATGATTCCTCGCTGTGAACATTGTAATTTGTTTCCTTTCATTGTAGGGGAACTCTCTACACCCTGGAGATAAAATCTGGTGCTTGTAGTGAGTATTACATGTATCAATTTTCATTTTAAAATTGTTTAAACTCTTGTAAAATGTCATAAAAAATCTTTGCATCCACAGCATATCCAAAGAAATTTATGCTGTATAGATGACGCAGGGTTTTCCATGAAGCCCTTTGTATCATTTTTGCAATTTCAAAACAATTTTTTTCATGAGAAATGACCCCTTAGAATTTTATCTTAGGGTCGTTTATGACACTAGTATTATAATCCAGACTTTCATTAGACACCTGAGTACTAAAGCATGTATAAGATTAGAATTGAAATAACCCCCAACTTTGAAGGCAAGGGGGTCACAATGGCTCCCAAATTCTAATGCTCAGTGAAAACCCTGATGACGTATTTGTTGGAAGAGCTTAGGCATTGATTAGGTCTTGAATGTTGGTTATTGTTTGATATATATTTTCAGCTCCAATAACCCCATCTGACAGGGCCTCAAAATGTTGTGTGTTGTCACCGGACAAGAAAAGTTTTGTATTTCTGGATACAAACATTGGTGGACCTCATATGCAATGTAGCCGATTGCTCAAGGTGTGTTAATTTGTCCAAAAAAATGCCAGATTCTGGTAGATTCTTGTAGTCTTGATTGAAATAAGAAAACACCGAGGAAAAAGGCTTAAATAAAATGGCATATAACAAGAGTTTAGTATTTTTAGATAAAAACATTGGTTGACTTCATAATTTATGCAGTATAGCCAATTGCAAAAGGTATGTTAAGGTAAGAGGGCACCACTTTCTAACCATACGAAATGCACCAAATTACACTCACTTGTAAATACACTTCACATAAGTTGATTCACCTTGCCAGATTTCAACATTATGCTTCAAGAAGAAATTAATTTACAAATATCATTTTACTCTATATTCATATGCAAAGGATGTAATTTTGAACATTTTTGTCAAATATTTCCATAAATATGCTTTAATTCAAAATTCGAAACAGTACACAATGCTTATGGTTATATTTGGAATGGAAATGTAACACAGTTTAGGAATTACTGGCACTTTTCAAATTTCGCCGCTGGCTCTTTGGTCCTTACAAGGCCCTTCTTACCTAAAACCTTTTCCAATGGATCATCTCAATTTCTGTAACTTAGAAGATGAACTTGTATTTTTTGTATACAAATTTTTATTTCATTTATGCACCATATTCATTAGTTTATGTTAATGTTTATAGATTACAGGAAATGAGACTGCTCGAAAGTATTGCTGATTTAAAAGATAAAGATGAATAAGACGACAGAAAAGCAATTGTACAGTTTATTTTGAGAGAAATGGAAAAATGTATTTTGTTATTTTCACTTCATGTTTTCCAAAGCGTTTCGTAATATGTTTGTCAAAACCAGCCAGGTTTTTGCCCAGTCTGACACACAAGAGTACAACAACCCAAAGATCTTGTTTCCAATATGTATGTTTATATCAAGGCTTTGCTACTATTCTTTTTGACAAAAGTGAATTGTCTGTCGCAAAAGGATACTTCATCTCCTGGGGATAATGAAAATTGCATTATTAGTGCAACTATTTTTAGAATAGAGATACGAGGCTATTTTTGTCACTTAGGTGTTGGCATTGGTGTCATCATTGGTGAAATGCTTTAGTTACTGTTTTATGTACAAGTGTCATATCTCTGTTTCTATTGACACTATTCCTCTGAAACTTTGCATACGCTTTTGTGACTATAATGTAAGTCTACAACCGTTGTCTCTTAACTGAAACAAAAAATGAATTTTTAGCGAGCCGCCATTTTATGTCCAGGGAGCTAATGTCACAGCCCTAGTGTCGGCGGCGCGTCCCGCCCCGTCCCGTTGCGTTTCATCTTCACTTGAAAAACTTTAACCTGGTCTATATCTCAGGCACTATTAGAGATACAGCCTTGATATTTCATACATAGATACATCTCGTCAAGACCTTTCATTTTAGACCATGACCTTTGACCTAGTGACCTTGACCTTGGAGTTTGACCTACTTTTGAAAAACTTTAACCTGGCCTATATCTCAGGCACTATTAGAGATACAGCCTTGATATTTCATACATAGATACATCTCGACAAGACCTTTCATTTGGGACCATTACCCTTGACCTTGTGACCTTGACCTTGTAGTTTGACCTACTTTTAAAAAAATTGCTGTTTTTGTGACAAGCTCCCATATAGGCGAGCTACGTTGTCCGCGGACAACTCTTGTTATTGTATTGAATTATGTTTTTCCAGTATAACTTGGAGACTGATATAACAACTATCATCACAGAAGAAGTGCAATCAGTGAAGGGTTAGTATTCATTGTAGTTTGCCTAGATTGATTGTCTGCCAGTGTGAGCGACCCTACTTTGCTATTTTCTTAACATGCATTGATGATTCCACATACTAATTCCATATTTGAAATGATATTTCCTTTCAGTGATTCTTTGCAATTTAGTAAAATTTTAGACAAGTTCTATCTTAAACCATTACCACAAAGTGACTCCTTTTGACTCGCAACAAGCTATGGCTTTGGAAAACATTGTGGAAAATGAAAAAAATTGCTTGTCACAAGCAATTTTTATGCCCCCTTTCGAAGAAAATGGGGGTATATTGTTTTGCAAGTGTCGGTCGGTCGGAAGGTCAGTCGGTCGGTCGGTCGGTCGGTCCGTATGTCGGTCGGTCTGTCCGTAGACCAAACCTTGTCCGGAGCATAACTCAAAAAGTATTAAAGGTAGAATCATGAAACTTCATAGGTGGATAGATCTCATTATGGAGAGGTGCAGTGCACAAGAACCGTAACTCTGCCGATCAAATTTTTTGAGTTATTGCCCTTTGTTGATTTTCAAACTTGATTCTTGTCTGGAGCATAACTCAAAAAGTATGTAAGGTACAATCATGAAACTTTACAGGTGGATAGATCTCATTGTGGAGAGGTGCAGTGCACAAGAACCGTAACTCTGCTGATCATATTTTTTGAGTTATTGCCCTTTGTTGATTTTCAAACTTGATTATTGTCCAGTGCATAACTCAAAAAGTATGTAAGGTAGAATCATGAAACTTTACAGTTGGATAGATCTCATTATGGAGAGGTGCTGTGCACAAGAACCGTAACACTGCCGATCAAATTATTTGAGTTATTGCCCTTTGTTGATTTTATAACTTGATTCTTGTCCAGAGCACAACTCAAAAAGTATGTAAGGTAGAATCATGAAACTTTACAGGTGAATAGATTTCATTATAAAGAGGTGCAGTGCACAAGAACCAAAACTCTGCCAATCAATATCTTGGAGTTATTGCCCTTTGTTGATTTTTACACTTAATTCTTAACCTTGCCTATATCTCGTGTCCTTTTACACATACAGCCTTGATATCTCACACATAGATACCTCCTATCAACATCGTTCACATTTTACCATGACCTTGGACCTTGTGACCTTGACCTTGGAGTTTGACCTACTTTAAAAAAAATTAAACCTGGCATATATCTCATGACCTTTTACAAATACAGCCTTGATATTTCACACATGGACACATCTTACCAAGACCTTTCACAATTGACCATGACCTTGGACTTTGTGACCTTGACCTTGGAGTTTGACCTACTTTTAAAAAACTTTAACCTGGTCGATATATCATGTCCATTTACACATACAGCCTTGATATTTGACACATGGAAACCTCCGACCTAGACCTATCACATATGACTATGACCTTGGACCATGTGGCATTGACCTTGGAGTTTGACCTACTTTTAAAAAAAATAAACTGGGCCTATATCTTATGTGCTATATTACACATACAGCCTTGGTATTTCACACAAGGACACATCTTACCAAGACTTTTCACATTTGACCATGACCTTGGACCTTGTGACCTTGACCTTGGACTTTGACCTACTTTAAAAAAAAACTTTAACCTAGCCAATATATCACATCCTTTTACACATACAGCCTTGATATTTGACACATGGACACCTACGACCAAGACCTTTCACATTTTACCATGACCTTGGACCTTGTGACCTTTACCTTGGTGTTTGACCTACTTTAATAATACATTAACCTGGCCTATATTTCATGTCATTGTACATATACAGCCTTGATATTTCACACATGGTCACTTCCAACCAAGATATTTCACTTTTGACTATGACCTTGGACCTTGACCTTGGAGTTCGACCTATTTTTAGAAATATTCAACCTAGCCTTTATCTTATGTCCTATTACACCTACAGCCTTGATATTTCACACATAGACACCTCCTACCAAGACCTTCCACATTTGACCATGACCTTGAATATTTCAACCTTGACCTTGGAGTTTGACCTACTTTTAAAAAGACTGAAACCAGGCATATATATCATGTCCTTTTACACCTACAGCCTTGATATTTCACACATGGACTCCTCCAACCAAGACCTTTCACATTTGACCATGACCTTGACCTTGGCATTTGGCCTACTTTTAAAAACTTTAACCTGGCCTATGTTTCATTTTACTTTTACATATACAGCTTTGATATTTCACACATAGACACCTCCTACCAAGACCTTTCATATTTGACCATGACCTAAGACCTTGTTAACTTGACCTTGGACTTTTATCTACATCAAATGTAGGCCCTTGAGGGGGCATATATGTTTTACAAACATCTCTTGTTTCATTTCCCACAGTGTTTTCTACGTTAAAAGACCAAAAAATGTAAAATCTTATTCACTTTAAATTGTCGTCTGCAACATCTTTGAAGTTGGACTGACCCAAAATTTTGTCGTTTGGTAAAGGGTTAAAGGAATTACAGACTACAATATAATTGCTGTCAAAAGTAGAGAGTGTGTATATCAACAAATATGTGAACCATCACGCTAAAAAGGACCTTATCAGAACTCCAAAAATCCATATTCTGACTTGTCAGACTCTGCACTGGTCAGCCAGGAACGTAATGCGAAAAATGAACATATAGGAAGATGGGGAAAACATTCCAGATTTAGAAAATTACATACAAGTGGAAAGTGTCAGCCCTAGTCTGGCTGCTCGGACTGCGCAGACTGACTAGGGTCGATATTTTTACCCTTCCTATAAGGTCCCTTTTAGCATGATGGGTCAAATATATTAAACAAGGGCCGTCAGAGACGGACAATGCTTCCCGAATAAGGCATTGTCACAATAAATGTATGCCATGGAGAGCACTTTATTGTCAAGGGCATCTGATATGCTACTCAAATATGAAATTTCATCAAATTCTGACCATTAGACTAGGAGAAATAAGAGAAAAACTGTATTTTACCTTAAGTCCCCTTTTCCCATGACGAGGCCTCAAATCCATACATAGGCATTATGTCATAGGGAGTTCACATGGTAAGTTTCATTTGATTTGGCCCTAGGGTTATGGAGAAATCGCTTCGGACGGACAGACGGACGGACAGACAGACAAAGCGGCGACTATTATGCTCTCCCTTCGGGGAACATAGAAAATGATTATTTATAGTACCACTTACAACTGTTGTTAAATGGAATTATAAACCACATCAGGGCATGGTTTATTTCTTAATTACAGGAGATGAGTTCCCCGGGCTGTATTGTTTAACCCTTCCTGGTAAATGTTGGTCAATTGATGGAAAACGAGTAGTAATGAACTCTATATGGGGATGCTACTGTGCAGCTATTGTGGTTAATACAGAAACAAAGAAAATAACCAGAATTCCTTCAGGTAAAATTATAGATCAAGTGAATTTGAATTAGCGAGGTTGAAATCAAATACATGTACCGTGTAACTGGTAATTTCTGGTACAATGTAAAATTGTGTAATTTTTTAAGCACTATCAAACTACAGATTCTAAATTCACAAATTTTGTTTACTGAATTCTGTTATATAAATGCTAATTTTTATTCAAACATGGTAATGTAATGGTAATATTACTGCTCCTTATGCAAAATTGTACCTTGGTTCTTACTCCAGCCAATATCTTTTCTGATATTTGACGGTTGCCATTTGTCTCATACCAATGCATGGGAATCATATAAGCTAGATGAACATATTCTAGATCTTTTCTAAAATAAATTTTGCTTTATTGTCAATTATTAGATTGCGGAGGTGACATTGTCATTTTGAGAGTTGAGGATGATATTGTTATTGCCCAGTGTTCCACACCCAACAGACCACATTATTTGGTAGGTAGGGATGAAATGAGTACACAATTTGTTACACAGATCACGCAGAAGCTACCTGAAAACAGCATGGGTATATTCTGGATCTGTGTCATAAGCCATATGGCCATTTTCATCCAGATCTTTTCTCAAATACATTTTGCTTTATTATCAATCATTAGATTATGGAGGTGACATTGTCATTTTGAGAGTTGAGGATGATATTGTTATTGCCCAGTGTTCTGCACCAACAGACCACATTATTTGGTAGGTAAGGATGAAATGAGTACACAATTTGTTACACAGGTCATGCAGAAGCTATCTGAAAACAGCATGGGTATATTCTGGATCTATGTCATTAGCCATATGGCCATTTTCATCCAGATCTTTTCTTAAATACATTTTGCTTTATCGTCCATCATTAGATTGTGGAGGTGACATTGTCATTTTGAGAGTTGAGGATGATATTGTTATTGCCCAGTGTTCCGCACCCAACAGACCACATTATTTGGTAGGTAGGGATGAAATGAGTACACAATTTGTTATACAGGTCACACAGAAGCTACCTGAAAACAGCATGGGTATGATCTGGATCTGTGTCATAAGCCATATGGCCATTTTCATCCAGATCTTTTCTCAAATACATTTTGCTCTATTGTCAATTATCAGATTGTGGAGGTGACATTGTCATTTTGAGAGTTGAGGATGATATTGTTATTGCCCAGTGTTCCGGACCCAACAGACCACATTATTTGGTAAGTAGAGCTAAGAGGGGGTGAAGGCTTTTAACCCATTACCAAATGACAATATTTTGGACTGTCCCAATTGGACATGAGTTGCAGACGACAATTTAAACCTGGTAAAATTTAAAAAAAAATCCTTGCATTTTGGGTTAGAAAACATCGTAGATAATGAAGAAGTTGCTTGTCACAAGCAATTACTTCATTTTGCACAATGTTTTCCCAAGGCTTTATCTTGAAGGGCGTCAAAAAGTGTCACTGTGTGGGAATGGGTCAAAAAGCAAAAAACTATGATTTGTTGATAAACCCCTATGTTTTGGGTTCTCGTTAGAATCATCTTATCAAGATGATTCGAAATAAGTATCCATAATATAGAGTTTTGACTTTATTTCACAAATGTAGAATGTCTTCACCTCCTCTTATCTGCTGCTCTGGGTAAGTATTATTTTTTCAAAAAAAAAAAAAAAAAAAAAAAAAAAAACAATGTTTGCTTGTATGCAAAATTGAAAAAATATAGTCTTGACTTAATTTTAGTGATCTTGATTAAGTATTCATTTACCTTAGGTATGTATGCCTGTATGTCCAAATGAAGGAGAAACTATAATATTATTAAATGTTTAACATAATAGTAGCAATTGGAAATAAATTCATTTTCCTGAAAATTAATTTCCTGAATTTATTCAAAAATATGATACTGTAACTTCAGATAAAAAGTGTTAAGATGAATATCTTATTTTTTTTTTTGAAAAATTCTCCTTTTGGCATGATGGGTTGTATCTGAAAGGGCTTGTTTTGCTTGTAGGTTGTGGGTAGACTACCTCAGGACGGAAAGGAGATGAATATTGTGTGGACTACCCTAGAGGAGAAACCAACTGTGCTAGAAAATATTTCATGGAAGATCAACAAGCATACACCAACTCCAGAAAGGGTCAATCCAAAATATCGTATGTAGGATATTTATATCCCGTTTGGCGAAAATATTGCTGCTTTTCAACAAAAACCTGGTATCTACAGCTTATTAAAAGCTGCTGATACAAGGTCTTTGTTGAAAAGCAGCTATATAGGAATCACTCTGTCTGTCTGTCTACATAATGGTAAGACAATATTTCATGGAAATTTGGAAAAATAACTAACGTACACCTACTCAAGAAGGGGTCAATCCAAAATATTGTATGTAGGATTTTTATACCCCATCCCAAACAAGTTTGCCAAAAAATATTACAGATTTTCAACAAAAACCTGGTGTCTACAGCTTATTAGTCCCCTACCGGCGAAGCCGAAGGGGACTATAGGTTTGCACTCTGTCCGTCAGTCAGCCGTCCGTCTGTCCGTCAGTCAGTCCGTCCGTCAGTCCGTCCGTCAGTCCGTCAGTCCGTCTGTCCGTCAGTCCGGTGAATTAGTTTTCCAGACTTTTTTTCAAAACGGGTGTAGCTTTTGAGCTGATTTTTGGTATGTAGACCTGCATTGATGAGTTACAGAACAAGTTTTAGTTTCGTTCCGGTCCAGTGATTTTTGAGGAAGATATGGATGCTGGACTTAGAAAATTACTGGGAAATTACAATTTTCCAGACTTTTTTTCTCAATGCTGACAGCTATTGAGCTGATTTTTGGTATGTAGACCCGCATTGATGAGTTACAGAACAAGTTTGAGTTTCGTTCCGGTGTCCCAGGATAACGTGTCCCCTGGGTAACGTGTCCCCAGGGACACGTTACCCAGGGGTAACGTGTCCCACCCCCTGGGTAACGTGTCCCCCCCATTGGAATTTTTTTTTAACATTATTGTGTATTTTTAATGCATATTTTGTTTCATAATTATTTATTCTTTTAAATAAGTTATTTTAAACATGTAATTTAAATATTTAAATTTTTTTTATTCTTTCACATTTCCAAAGAAGGAAAATATCTAGTTGCATTGTAATTTTTTATTAAATCACTTTCTCCAAATATTTTTCAACTATTATTATTACCATTATTAATATTTTGTGATAATACCAAAGTAAATTGCGCAGAAATAATGTGAAAAAAATTTAAGAGGAGGGAGGGGGGGGGACACGTTACCCCTGGGTAACCTGTCCCCGGGGACACGTTACCCAGGCCTGGGTAACGTGTCCCCCC